>CALNHX010009595.1:0-48341 GCA_940337035.1 Agriotes lineatus | reverse complement strand
AACATTAGTGCATTCACTCGTTCTTCATTGAAATAATTCATTTTTCTGTAGATAATTTTAACAGACGTTGACAGAAAATACCAGATTTACGCCAACTAATTACCAATTTTTTTGACAAATGCTATCGAACTTGAAAAGCAAGGCATGGCATATTTAAAAATTCTCAAGTTTTAAATTAATATTTTAAAATAAAAATCGCATCTTGAATATTATTATTGATCATTTAATGCGTAATAATTTTATCTTTCCATTGATTCCACTACCTTCCCTGTAGGTTGAATTGGCGAGCAGGAATCGGCAAAAACGTTCAATACAATGTTAATCGCTTAGGTTCGACTTTCAGAACGGACACCCGGTATATATTGCAACATATACGTATTATTAAACCCGAATTAAGACCTAAATTCTCTCTATTTACGTACTCGAAGCTATCAGAACCTATAGTTCAAAATTAATTTACAAACGTCAACAGCTATTTCTAAGAAATTAATTTTAGAAATATCGATTATTCTCGTCAACCGATTAAATACTACGGCGATCAAACAGTACAATATCATACTTTTTAAATCACATAAGCACCAATAAATCTGAAGTTTTAAAGAACCATTAATTCAGAAAAATTACAGTCCATTTAGTCGTAACATTTTGAAGAAGGAAGAACCTTGGCTATTATGCATACTTAAGCAGTGACAACATTATGTTATTGTGTGATACAAGTAGAGTCAAAATAAAAACGCGAACCATACCTCAGTGCACACGATGTCAGATATACGGCAATAAAGAAAAATATGGTAACTTCAAGTACCTAGCTGCAACAGATATGTGGGCTACGTCACTACTCAGGATGTCAAAAACCAAAAACAGTGAACCTAAATGTATAAATTGCCGCGAAGATTATTTGACGGATTACAAAGGCTACATATTGAGATGGTATTGAGCCCGCTACTCAACCCTGCTTTCAGCACAACAAATAAATAAAGCAGGTCAAATAGCACAGAGTTGGGGTAGTTCATGCAACTGCAAGTTTGAACGTAAATTTCAATCCGTAATTACATTTGCAAAGAAATGCTGGTAGTGATGAGTTTATTTGAATAGAGAAGGCAAAGGGCAGATCTCGTTTATCATATATTGGAATCGATAATTATAAATTAGCCAAGAATAAGAGGTTTGTGCAAAATTAAAGCCGAACCAAAATAAATACAACTGTCACAGAAAGGTTTATAATATGTGCGTGTTAAATGAAGCATAGATGTCAAAATAATTAAATGGGATATGTTTTATGAGCATTTTAAATAAAAGGTAATAGAAGCAGAATTATGATAATATGTTGCAACGAGCATAAACCAGGCAGAACATGGCGATTATAATAATTGGACAGCAATACTTAAAAATTTGAAAATACCAGGAAAAGTACACACAACAGGATGTGAAACATATTAGTGCAGGAACTGAACAATTAAAAAAGCAAGTTAGTGTAATTACGTGAGTGATAAAGACAATTAAATAACACAAAGTGAGTGGCGCTATGACACAGTTTAAAACCAAAATTAAAAGAACAATATTTTAGAGGGAAGAATTTTTGCACATATTATTAGTTATAAGTTAAAATAGGATAAGAAGTTATTGTATTGTATTTGGTTAATTTCCGTTTTGTAGAACCTATGTAGACAATTGTTATTAACGACCAGTAGAGAGAGACAATTGAATAAAATATGAATGACAGGCAGTTTATGTGCTCTCCAAAAATTACAGTTTTTACCTATTAATTCAATAAAAATATCAATAAAAAGTACACCAGTGTGTTAAGTAATTATCAGTGCACCTGTGAGAGTGTGGGGAATATTTTTCCTCACATGAAATTAATTTTTCACCGTCACTACATCCCGAGGACATCGGGGAAGCCAGCGCAGCTTACGAACTTCAGCCACGGGCACAATAAGGTTCCTGAGCCCAAGTTTAGAGCAGCAGCAAACCAGCACAGCGCATAGGAGGCCCCAACAACGCTAGCAGCACCGCAGGACCCCGCATACGGCAGAAATGACCAGGAGCTGCAGTCCGAGTGAGCAACCCGCAGCCCTGCGAAGAAGTCAGATTAGTTTTTCAGCCAAAGTAACGGTGTTAGCAACCGGAAATTTGCATAGCTACGAGAGCAAACCTTCATAAACGAGACCCAGGCAGAGTTAAGCATCCATTAAAAACCAAATATCCAGTAATTGCCATAACAAAGTTTGAGGTTATGTTTATCCCAGAGCGACGCTCCAAAAACAAATTAATGTTGTAAAAACGAAGTGGAGGTTTTTGCCTGTAAGCAAATGAGAATCAGTGACCCTAATAGCGCGATAACCAAAATTTATCTGATAAATCGCTCATAAAACACCTTTTATTAGTTTAAATCACAAAAACGAAACACTAACCAAAAATAAACCGATTTGTAATAGGATTTTGACAGAAATAGCGCCTGCTCGCTCGAGTTAAATTTATATCCCAGTAGCGTATCACACGAGTTTAATATTAATGTACCGGTGAATCCAACCCTGAGGTACGAGTCATCTTGCTTTACCTAGCTAGCCTCTGTAAGATTAAATTGCAGATGCTGAAATATAATAAAGGGCACAACACTCTTTACTTTATCAATAATTAACGAACCCAGTGAGTATTTTTAGTCAGTCGAAATTTGACCTAAATAAACGAATATTTGAAGGTAGTGGTAATTGCTATTTATTTTATCATCTCGATTATAATATTACAAAATACAAGGCACTAACCATTGCAATATATTGTACAAGTATTAAAAACAATACAAATAAAATGTTCTGCTGACGACATCGATACAGCTATAATTTTTTATCTGAAAACAACAATAGAAAATACTATCCATTTATGGTCAACAACAGCCTCTAAAATATACAGAACCTGGCAGCTACCAAGCTAGTAGATATTAAAGTTCATTAAAAACAAGCACAAAGTAGTTAACCATAGATGTAACGTTAAACCGGTAGCTTAATTGGCTAACTTCTAAGGTAAAATGGGAATTAGACAACTATTGTCGGAGTGTAACCATTTTATAGAGGAGCTTCACCCTAACGTGCTTACAGTGTCAATTTCTATTAAACGTTTATTGCGTTAACCTCCAACTACAGCGACAATAACAAGTACTAAACTACCTATGAAGATAAAAGTAATGCTTTTGTTCAGTATTTATCTGTAGTTTTCATGACGAAAACACAAAACAATCAAGAACCACCATCTGATGTGGAAGAGATCCTTGCTACTAATTTTACAAACGGATATGGAAAATATAAGCTTGCATTTCCCAAGGAATAATATCACATTATTAAGAATCTTCAAATTAAAAAATCCCCTGGGTGCGATTTTGAAAGACCGCCAAAGACGAAAGATCCACAAAGGTAGTAAAAATTCAATAGGATTTACTCTTCACGCACTCATGCACTTTCCATTCTAGCGGTGAATGTTCTCGTTTTAAACATCTACTGAACAGTATTGATAATTTCTCAAATAGGGCTGATGGTGCTGATTAATTAATTTTACTGGTTGTTACGTATCAAAGGCTCACCGCCGCGTTTTGGCAATCAAAGTCGTTTCGTTAAGATGCTCATAATCAAACTTGTATCGTTAATATCTATCATTTTCATCGGTGTTGTTATAAACTATTAACCAAATTAATTTTAGTATCGTTAAGAGCTTAATTATCGTACTCTTTTTATATGAAAAAATATATTGAACCAGAATTTATTGATGAAGATAAAATATTGAACAATAACGTTTGCTTATGGCACTTAACGAGACTCGTTTGATTGCCGCCTCCTTTTGGCAATAAAACTCGTTTCGTTAAGATGCTCATAATCAAACTTGTATCGTTAATATCTATTAACATGTTTTGGAAGTATTTCGTTGAATTTAATTAATTAAGATTGAAAATTATATTAATTGTTGGATTATTTTTTTAATAAAGTTAATTGTTATGTACTAATATTGTTAACTAGTCTTCCTCTCGTAGTAGATTGTTTTACAAATACTTTGCAGTTTCTATACAAATAATTGCAAATTGTATTCAACAAAATCACATTTTGATGTGATTTAGTTTCGCAATAATTTACATGGAAACAGCAAAATATTTGTCAAAAATATATCAAATGTTTGTGGTATGACCCTTGAATATTCGATTCAATTCTCACCAAATTATAATTGTGAAACTACGAATATACGTATGTACAATAGAGTTTTCTGTACAAAAATGTTGAAAAATAATTAGTGTCGTCGATGGAACGACTACTATTTTAACTAGTTTCTATATGCTACTCAGAGCGTCCATTAATTGTGTAATTCTAAGAAATGTTCAGTATGGTTTTACAAAACCAGTTGACTATTAAATAACAAGAATAGTAACACAAACAAAATATTTTAAAATATTTCTTGAAGCTAGAACATTCTATTTTTATTTAGTGTTACACGATTTCCACATTTGCCAAAGCTGTTCAGCACTCTCATCTAATTAGAATTTAAACCGATCGCAACATTCGTGCTTATTTGAGTGCGTATAAAAATATATTTTCTGTTCTCTTCAAAGTAAAAGGTAAAAGTTATTGAGCATAAATGTAATAGAGAAATTTCTTAATATTTTCGGATTGTGTGTGCAGTATGCGACTTAGGCCAGCTGGAGAATAAGTCTCATCTCGTACATTTGAAATTATATAACATATCACATAAGTATGAGCATCATAAGCTGGGCGTTCAGTATTTCTTCTACGTACTTTTTGGGTCCTTTTCAACTTTCTTCAACCTGTCTTTATTTTGGATAAGTTCCTGTATTTAAATGAATAATAGTCAACTATACATTTAGTAATGTGAATTACATTAATTCGCAAAAAATATTGTAGTCAACAAGATTCGAACTTACTCTCCCAGGGGGAATTTGATTTCTAGTCTTCTTCAACTACTCGGCTAGGAACGCTACGTAACATACAAACTTGTCTTTGCATTTGAAGTGGATTTAACCACATAAGGATGCAAGCCCGATCACGGCTGAAGCAAAACCGATCGATGACGATCCAGCGTTACGGAAGCACACAGTTTCACTCACTTTTATATACAGGGTGTATCAGATATAAGTGTGTTAATTTTAAGGTGTAGTAAAGCTCGCTAAATTAAATATTTTGTTAATTTGTAATTTTTTAACGCCCTTTAAACTACTACACGTGAACAATATGCAGCGAAAGATTCCTCAGTTGTGTAAGAAACGGAACGTAGTCAAAAAAATTTCATTGTTGAAAGTTATGGTGACCAATTAGTAAGTTAAATACCAAACGACTCCTTGGATCAGAATAATTAAGCGGGAAAGAATATGGAAAAATTCGATTTCTGAAAAATGCTACAGCGAAGGAGTTATTCAACTTGATGAATCTTCCATAGGTTAAAATCCACACACGTATTTCTGACACACCCTGTATACGATTTATAAATTAAGTGAAATTTGATGTACATCAAACTGTATTTTATACGAAAAGAACTAAGCGTTTGACATTCTACTCCAAGTTTGATGTAGTAGTCTTAATTTTTATTGTAAACTAGAAATAAAATAATAAATTCACTCTATTAGTTTAAGATAAACTTCGAAAGTAATTTTTTTACAAGAATGCACATTCATAGATATTCACTGCCGCTAAGTGAATCTACAGACTGTTACAAGACTATTGAAAGACCTTACTAAGCAAAGAAACAATATACAGTGTGTCCAAGGTAAGGAGGGCCAGTATGGAGATTTCGTTAATAATAAGAGATTCAAATTTGGTTAAATGATAAAAAAGTTGCATAATTAAAGGGCTAACAAAACAGCGTATAGAAATCCTTGATATGAGTTTTCCTTTTTGAGTTATCTTAAGAAACTGAATTTTTGGATTTCTAATTCATTTCTAACATTAATATTAAAGCTAGAACTAAACTGACAAAACTTCGCAACTTTTAATCGACTAACAGTCAGTCTTATTAATGCCAATAATCTGACGTTAACTTTAATTCGCTGTTAAAATAAACAAAAGCGCATAAAAATTTGTTTACTAATGAATAAAATGTCATAAGTGCCAACGTTTTGATGCACTTTGTTTATTTTAACAGCGAATTAAAGTTAACGTCAGATTAGTGGCCTTTATAAGATCGGCCGTTAAAGATTACGTTATCAATTTTTTATTCTGACGTTTTTTAACATTTTAGAACTCTTTCTACTTATTGTTCTCGTTCTTTTTGTTCATTTTGCTTTGCTAAGTTTCTTAATGTGCAGAAATTCAACTTTTGTACTACTTTGTTTAATAGTCGAGAAAGGGGTCTCATTGTGTTGGGTCTTCCTTTGTTCGTAGAGATCGTATTTCATTCTACTATTACGATCTTTCCAGAATCGACGTCTCACACTTACAACCTTACTATATAACTTGTACTTTTAACTTACTTTAATATTGATACAGTTCTCACTGGATTTTTTAAGCTGGCTCCTGAAATCGTTTTTAATGTTTTCATTTCTGTAAAAGTTCGGGCACTTCATTCCATGTAGGAACGTGGCCTGAGACAAGGCAAGTCAGGGTCGCCGAAATGTCTTTTTACGAAACCCAGTCATCTGGCACACAGTCCTCTACAAAAATGTTGTTTTTGAGGTTGCTGGTCAGCTATTGTCTGTGTAGCATTGGTCTTGCGGTAGTCTTGTAAATGTTCCCCCCTTTTAGTACTCAAGTAATTGATTAGTCGTTTGATTTTTTGTGATATTACAATACAAGTGACTTAAAAATTTTATAGATCACTTATATAAATTTAGTTTTTACTCATCCTACGAGAATAAATGAAAAAATTGAAATACAATTTTATATATATTTTTCGATATAACCTTATTTTAATTCTATGAACATGGTCCAACGATGCTGAAGCTTTTCAATGCCCTACTTACAGTGGTTTTCATAAAGACTCTCAAACTGTTCATTTACAGATGCAAATGGTGTTAAATGCGGGAATAAGAAGTTTCAAACCTTTAACTCTTCCAAATTTTGAACTGCAACATCACTGTATGGCATCGAACGTGGCAGCCATCTCAGCGATAGTTTGTATGTATACAGTTATGTTTTAAAATAAAAGCACCAGTTCCGAAATTCTTCTGAGAGTTTCGCCTCTGGCGTGGTTTACACTTTCAGTTACCGTGTTTTTTATTTTCCTCCTTATGGAGCGGGCGAAACGTTAAGTTCTTCGACCTCTGTAATGACACGGTCCAATTCCGGAAGTCTTGTGTTACTTATTATATTCTGGAATTTAAAGATTATTTTGGTTGTGTATGTAGGTCAATATTAAATTATTTTTAAAGTTTAAAGATAGATATTAACGTTAAAATAATTTTTCACGAAATTCTCGAATCTCCCTTGTGCAAATTCAATTGCCATTTTTTTTAAATTTATTAGCTATTTAGCATGCACTCAGAATATACTACTGAATGTTATACTGTATGTTAAGATTTTAAAACGACATCTTCTACAATGAGGGTTTTTATTCTTATTTAAATTAATATTGTTATTATTTGCTCCAGGATAAGATAGAGGGAAGGCGGTTCTAACGGAAACAAAAAAAAGATATAGAAATACTAGGGAACTTCATATATATTTTAGCGGAGTTGCTAAAGACGAACGTTCTTACAGGAGTGTCTCTATATTAATTTAAAAAACATAAAAATGAAATAACAAACCGGGAAACCGTAAACGAAAACATAATAACTCTAAATTTGGGCCACAAAGGAAATAAACTAACTATAAATGAAATATATGCGCCAAATGAAGACATTAACAACATGGAAAAAGATCAACATTATTCAACCCTCGATAACACTCCAAGCAAGATAAGTAATAGTCGTGAAATAATCTTGATGGGCGATATGAACCGTAGACTAGAAAATAAACGGGAAAGTCAAGTTGTCGGAAGATATGGAAAAACAATGTAAATGACAATGACCATAGATTGATTCAATTATGTGAAAATTATAAATTAAAAATGCTTAGTCACGAAGATTTACATCGATTCACATGGCATCAGGGAATAAAACAAGTTTGCACGATTATTGACTAATTATGTAATAATTAAACAAGAGACAACGTTGAAAACTCAGGATGTAAGGGTAATCAGGGGTATGGAATGCGGGTCAGACCACAATTTCTTAAACGCAAAGATAGAAGTCTCCGTAAATTTGACATAAACCAAACGCAAAACCATTCCTATAATATGGATGAACAAATAAACCATATTAAATATAAAGTTGTTCTACTTCAACAAGACAGTAAACGAAGACTGTATAAAATGAGACTGGATCAAAAACTAGACGAGACTCTAATACCAGACGTGGTTGATGGTCTCAACAGCACATTCTTAAAGCCATTAGATGTGCAGCAAAGGAAGCTCTTGAAAGAAACGAAACCACTAACAAACAAAAACGTAATAACTTAACTGGGAGCGATGAACTTCAGAAGGAAGAGATCTAGAACACAATATCTACAAAAAATGGATTAATACGAATTCATTAGAAGACAAAGTAAATTGAAAACGAGAGTTAGAACAATTAAAAAAAAATGTCAAAGAAAAGACTAGAAGTTTTATTGTCAGTCAAAAAATAATCATAACTAAGTGTTTTCCTTAAAATCAGGTACCTAACTAGAATTATTCTGTTAATTTTATTCATCCTTACTTTATGAATTTAAAGGCCGTTTCTCTCAATGTTTTTTAATGCAACCTATTCAAAATTTTATACGGTTGAAAACAGATTAAAACTTGTTACCGAAATAAATGAAGAAATAGGTTGTCATTTAAAAAAATATTGATGACTTCATAACATTTAAAACAATTGATATAAGAACATCTGGAAATTACTTTAATATACGCGTTGCAATATGATCGCTACACCCTTTCTAGATTTTTTCCCGAAAACATTAACGGAATTACCAAATTTATGAGCTACTTAATTTCCACACTGTATATAATATATTGCAATGCAACGCAATTTAAGGTAATAATACAGTTATGGTATGAATTCAAATAATTCAAACATTTCAAATATTACATTAAAATATTTCATATAAATGTCATCATTTGAATTTAAAACATATAGCATTAGCTTTGACATAAAAGAAGAAAGAAAACAATGTAACATCAAGTGGGGGGCACAAAAATGTGTGTGGTGGTTGGCTTCCACAAAGCCCAAGCCAAAAAGATAAACTAAATACCGATTTTTACTATTTAATGAAGTGCTTGATGTTAGTGCAATTATTTTTAACCCCTCTGCAGATGATAAAGGTGTCACTGTAAGAAGCGGAGGCCATAGAAACCCAATGACATCAGCCACCTTCGTTCATCGCAGCGGAGCCCTAGCTGTGAGTCAAAAACAGAGAGAGGTGCGATATCGAACGAAGTGTAGAAATCATTCTACAATAATCACAGTAGCAAGTTTATAGGAGGCTTTCAAGGCAGGCTGGCCGTAGGAAAGAAGCGCAGACATCAAAGGAATTGCTAATGGGCGATATAGGCTTAAACATTCGTCGCAGGAACAAGATTTCAAAGTTAGGAGTAGTACGTTTTTCTCAAATTCAGTGAGATAAAACTTGTGGCGTTATTAGCCCTTGTTTTGTTTACAGTAGCTTTGTTTATTTACACTAAACCACATAAGCTACGCATTAATAAATTATAGTTGTAATTGTTAAAATGTAAGCCTACTAAATCTGTAACGCATGAGAGATGTTGAGGTTAGGTCACTAAAGTGGTGCCATTAAGAAATTTTCTATAACTTCAAAAATACCGTAAAAAATTTATACCGTTGGTTAAATAAGTAGCGCATTCAATGAAGCTATAACAATTTATCTAATTAAGCGTATATATTAAAAAAATACAGAGCCAACCCAACTCATTAGATAAGAGTAATTAATTAACTAACAATATCAATTAAAAAAATATTTAAAAACCAAGCCGCCTATCATAACAATATATTTGCTTTATCAATTCAGGTTTTGAATGGAATATTTTGGGATCTTTCTAAAAATCAAAACGATCATGAAAGAAAAACATTCTACTGATTAGACGGGAATGAAGCGGACAATGAGATCATTTGATCACACCTCGTACTTCAATTAGTGTTGTTTCCTGTTTACCCCATTTCGGAATTGCAAAAACTTTTTAAAATGGTTTTATTCAGCTTTTGATAACTTCAAAATATTTTCTTAAAATATAATTATTCGTTTTTTAATGTTTTCAAATCATAGAAATGTCAGACGCCTAACATATAATGATCGGCTCATTTTGAAGTTCTTTTTAGCGTTGCTTTGCTAAAATCAACCCAATGTCATTTTGTTTCTAAACAACTCATAAACTCTTCAAAAATATACCTGGATATTCAAAAACCGTCTAATTGGACTTTATTTAAAATAATTAATGCGAATAATTTTTTGCTCCAAATTCTTATGCCTACAATGTGAAGATGCAAACCGAATAGATGACATTAATAATTTTGACCGGTTTCTAACAATTTTATTTTATCCTTCCCAAATTTGTATTGGTTTTAATTTTCTCAATTAATTTTAATATTTATAAAGATATTTAGAAGATTACTAGAAATTTAAATACAATTAGAAAACACTCAGTAATAAATCTACAGATTTCATTCAGTAGTGTGTCTAAGTAAAGTAAAATGTTAACAAAGTTATAGATATTATACTTTTCCAGGAAGCTTGTACCTGTAGTGTGCAAGACATATCGTGTTTTGAAATTTAATTTCGAGGAGGTTAACGAAGAAGCTGCCGTTCTTTGAACGATCTTAAATCGCCCAAATAATGCCCGGGAGATTCGAATGGATTTCTTACATTTCGGACAGAAATACAAAATTATACACATTTGGTGATAACCAGAGGCTACAGGGTAATCAACAATAATGACACCAATTTTGTGGAGGATTGTATAAATTTTTAATGCCTATACGAAACCGATAAAAAAATGGTTAGCTACTAGAGAAGCTGTTCCGCGGCCATAAAACGGCCATCAAACGAGCAATATAAATTAAAAATAAATAAATTAACCAATTACACGACCTACAATTAAATTAATTCGTGGTAAAGCAGTTAATGCTAATATAAATTAAGTCTCTGTGGAATTGTCGGCCCGTTTGTCGTGATTGTCTTTATCTGGCCGAATTCTGGGTAATACGGTAGCTTGTGATAACAGAAACTGTTAAAGCGGCTTAAACTGACTTTAAATAATTTAACGGTCGTTAAATAGAAAGGAATTTTAAATATTTTATGGAGCTTTTATGAAGTAAATTCTGTTACTAAAAAATTCCAGCTATACGTTCCCGGTAATCCTGGAAGACGTATAATTAGTCTAAAAAATCTACTTAGGATAATGGACATATTATACTTCAACATTGTAAAAAAATGTGGTTGTTTATTATTAAGCTAGGTGGTATAAAACATAATTGTACAGTAAAACTATTCGTTGTTTTTGACTTAGTTGGCTAGCATTACCAACAGCTTTTTGTTACACTGTGACTTGCGGTGCCAGAAAATAACTTCATTTGTATAAAAAAGCAACCGTAAGTTTGAAAATTACTTCTCTTGAGATAATGAAAAATATAGTGTTTTTTTCTTTTAGACTTTTTGATAATTTCAAAAATAATGTTTCTCCGAGGTATATTATAAATTGTAAATAAACTTTGATGTTAGTATAGATTTTCGAGAATTCTGCATTCACGTTACAAATCGCATCACAGGCGAAGCATTGTAATTGAAAATAAATAAATCATTTCATATAAACCACCAATAAATAGACAAAACATGAATGGACAACAACAATTCTTGCACTTATCGATAAAGTGGAAAAATAGTATTACAACTGAGACTCTTAAAAAAGTAACATTTTAAATTTCTTATAATAAATATCCTTTGGTATACGTATAGTTTATAAAATAATGGAAATTTTTGAAACAAACTTTATTACCAAAAATTTATACTTTCTTGAAATTATTTTCGTTTACATGCAAATTATGGCTTTTATTGTTTTTTTTTAATATAGAATTTATTGCCAGATCAGCAAGACGTGTGCTATACATGGCATTGTTAATTATTAATATAATCATAATATATGAGTTTAATGACGTCGGCGTCTGAGGCCCCTCTGTCACTAAGGTTCTATTCTATATCATACTTTACATAAACATCACTATGAATTATGTTCAGGTTCAGAGTCACTGGAAGTAGAGTCACTTAGTGATGGTTGTAAGAGATCGCTCGGAAGTTTTCTCTTCAGCCTCGTGTGAATGGAGCGTTGGCCAATGGTATAGTGAACTACACCGCTGCACATATGTAGGTTGTGGTAAAGATTTTTCGAGGAGTTGAGTATATAATTTTCTATCAATGGGACGTCTAGTTTACGATGAATTTGCTTATTTCTAACAAATCACGGAGCGTTTACGATTATGCGTAGGATCTTATTTTGGATTGTTTGCAATTTCTTAATGTTGGCTTTTGATGTTGCTCCCCAAACTTTGCAACCGTATGTAATTATTGGTCTTGGTATCGCAGTGTAAAGTAGTTTCCCGCACTGTGTTTTTAAAGAAGATTTTTTATTAATTTGTTACGGTCTTGAACTGACTTTACGACACCGCACCGGCTCATACATAAACGAAATGGCCGGCGCGTGCCGTAATGGACGAAATCGGGACGAAAGTTCTCCTAGGCCGCTACCCAGCCGCAACAAGATAGGCCGGCTAGACTTCCAGTGGAGTTGGGCGGGTTCTTAACGAGATTATCTAAGGGTAACGGCCAGAGGGTCGGTAAATAACGGTAAAATAAAGAGGGCGCCACCAAGCCTGTCTTAACCCGAATAACCGGGCCTGGGCGGTTAGACGGGGGGCGAAGTATTCAAGACACTCCGTCGATAGGGGTACTTGTGAATTATAAACTCACACCACGATTTCGTGATGGCAAAAATACTTAGATCATGAAGTGGGGCTCTTTCAGCCACGGAAATGTCACCACCAAGCTTACCTGCACGCTCTGATCTCACTGGATCCACCGTACATTTATCTCCTCAATGATGGGCGCACGCTGAAACAGAACATGCACAAAGCTACCAAGAATAAAGCGTCTCTTAATTAGATAAGCGTCTATTATTCAATTCTTACATTGGGGCAGCAAAGCGTGCCGCAAACATTGCGTTAATTCTTATAAATAAGCATCAGCTGATGGGCGCACTACTGTTACTAAACAACACCCATAACTGTACAAAATCAAAAGCAGTTTGACATATGAGTCCCACAAAGGGAACGTTTGTTCATAAAAATGCTCACATGATAATTTGGGCAAACACAGCAAAGCCCAAGTGAGGGAAGTGATTAGATCAAAAATGAGCGAACGACGCCACTTCGCGACAACAATTTAAGATGCGAAGGGTACGTTTTTAACGGTGCACAAGATTTCACATCAAGTTCGCGCACATGCAATTTTACCGCGACCAAACTGGCGTTGCCGCCTTACAGCACGTATGCCAAGAGTTCAGCAATTATTCACATGATTAAGCGCACAGCTCGCGCACGAGAAGTTAGTATGATTCAATGGTTACAAATACCTTAATTTTATTGGTGACGGCCCAAGAGATCGGCATGCGGTCCAGCTGGCGGGAAACAGGTTGCCTGTGGCAATTCATTCGCCGCTAAAACGGCCGACGTGTGAATGGTCCGGATGCGCCCAAAATGGCGACAAAGGCTGGCGCTTCAACAAACGTCGCTACGACGGCCAAACTAGCCCAAGTGATGTCCTACCTCAACGGAATCCTCGCACAACGAGCTAAAGGGAACACTCCCTTACGTGACGACGTAGAACCGGGCATGGAATTCCATCACACCTACGCCTTGGCGTAATAAGATCGCCGCTAACGACACACACACACCTCCCTTGTTCAATCGCCTGAGTTGAACTCTCGCTTAAAGCGAAACAGTTTATCAAATACTTGCTGAAGCAGCACGAGACGGGAAAAGGCTGACGCCCCCACCAAGGGCGGGAGCGCCGCACGAACACACACGCTATCCGACCTCTTAGATCGACGGCTCTCGGCTGAATCCCCCGCAAGAAGCGTTACGACGCTCCAAGTGGTGTGAGCCAAAACGGCGTTACCACGTGACTCTCGACAGCCAATGGCGATGCGCCCAATAAAACAAATAAGTTCCGGTGACAAAGACAGCGCGAGGCCTCGCAGTCACACCAACAGCGTAAATTCTAGAAGGTTCGGAAATCCTGCGAGCGTTAACACCCGACTGTCAAAGTACCAACAAAGGGGTGCCCCGGATGACGAGAAATACCGCGCTTGAGGCCAAATATGTGCAAATTCATTATTATGGAATTAGGCGATGAAGCCAAATAAGTAACTAAAAGGGTTTAACATACGGGCACGCCGCCCTAAAGCCTAGGTGGCTAATTAAAATACAAAATGACCTGACAAATTAGAGGGTATAACATACCTAACCTAGCATAGCATTCTGTAAGTTTCTTATTAATGTGGTAACTCCACGTAAGTTTCCGGTCCATGTAAACTCCTAGATATCTTATTGCTTTATCCTTTGGGTTCCATATAATTTCTCAATCATTAATTACTATATTTGGTGGATCAATAGGTCGTCTCAGAGTAAGGATCTTCGTCTCGCACTTGTCTGGATTAATGTTCGTGCACCATTTTGTAAACCATTTAATTATCTTATCAACGCTTTCTTGCAGTTTATGTTTGACTATGTTTATGTCACAGACTTGAGAAATAATAGCCGTGTCATCAGCATACATCGCTATTTCTGAGTCCTTAGGTTCCGGAATGTCAAACATAAAGATATTATATAATATTGGTCCTAATATTGATCCTTGTGGTACTCCTGCATGTATGTTTGTAGCTGTGGAAAGCGTCGTACCAATTCGCACTCTGAATGTTCTGTTGATTAGAAATAATGAGATTAATTTTTGAAGATATGAAGGTAGCTTCATTTGCATGATTTTGAATCGTAACTCATCTATCCAGACACGATCAAACGCTTGTGCGACGTCTAGGAAGGCAATTGCAGTATGTTGTTTGTTTTCAAATCCACGTTCAATTGCTTCAGTAATTCGAAGAAGTTCATGAGTTGTGGAGTGCCCACTTTTAAAACCAAATTGAAAAGGTGGGAGTCGAGTTTGGATTATCCGTTCTAACAGTTTCGATAATGTTGACAGAAGGCTTATCGGTCGGCAGCCTGACGGGGAGTCGAGAGTTTTTCCTGGTTTGTGAAACACTAGTATTACCGCCTCTTTCCACATGTCAGGGAAATAGCCCAGGCGCATACATGCATTAAATGTTGTTGCAAGCAATGCTATAGCTGTATTTGGTAAATTTTTAATTGCTATATTTGGTATCATTTCTGATCCTGGGGACTTTTTAACTTAAAGCTTTTAATACTCGGTTGGATCTCATGCGGTGATGTGGGTTTGAATATTTTTGAATTTCCGGAATCCTTATTTTGGATGGTTGACTCAACGTGCTGCATAAATTCTTCGTTTATTATTGTTGTAAAAGTCTGCACATTTATCCGAATCTTCATAGTATTCTTGCTTATTTATTAGCAGTGGAGGGATAATAGTTGGTTATCTGAGATTTCTTTTTGTCGCAGTCCAAAGATTTGGATCATTTTAGGGGATATATCGCATACGTATGACTGATAAGTTTCTATCCGAAATTTGTCTAGTTCTTGTTTGACTCGCCTCATTAGTTCATTTAGTGCAATTTTTGCATTTGGATCCCTTGTTCTCTGCCACCGTCTTCTAACTCGGTTTTTTTCTCTTATTAGATTTAATATTGTAATGGCCGCCCACTACTAATTAATTGCTTCTATTAATAAAAATATCTAGAACCACCATACATATTATTTTTAATTCTGGGTTCGTCACAAATCAGATAACTGATTTTGGTTCTCAGGGATAATTAAATGAGCGGTCTAGTAATATGCTTGACCTGAATGATCGTACGCCCCTATTTATAATGTAATCTACTTGCAACTTGAATTATTGTTGGCTAGCTCATAGCAGAACAGAGCTCTTATTCAAGGTCTGGGTTCACAATTTTAGATTTAAAATTTTGATGGCACGCCTATGGTGCGTAGGTCAAAAGCAACCTAAATGCTACAACGGAGCTAACCTGTCATATAATTTTACGTCTTTATGAAAAACTAGCAAATGCAGATCGTTTTCGTGTTTGTGATATGAATTACTACTCAATGAGCAAATTAAATAGGTAAGTTTTTTATTTTCCCGCTTTTTTATAGCGTTGGTTGATCGTGTTTTGTTTCTAGCCAAAACCCTCCACTTCGTTGATTCGAAATAATGACGTCAAGGAATCCTAACCTCAATTCTGGACTTCTAAATTCTCAATTTGAAGCTACCGAAGCTATTAAATCGCCGTGAATCTGCCAAGCAGCGATGCTATTCCACTCCCGGGTAGGTTTTACGGTGGTACATGTACAATTTTGCTTCACAACTAACCTTGCAATTTTTCCAGGTGCTGTCCGATGATGTCCGGAGAGGTGATAATGTGTCAGATCTTCTCTCAGCGAGCAGGAACCGTGGTGCAGGTCTTGGAGGAGCTGGACTGGTGTGCCGCCGATGTAGCCACGAAGTCAGGAACCTCGGAAAGCGCCTCTTGCTGTTAAACGTAGGCCAAAATAGGATGGCGAACGTCCCTCGGAAGCCGTTGTGGATCGGAAATATTTTGTAGTGGCCGATTTTAAAACCCACACTTGTGCTTGAACACTGCTATGTCGTGAACACTCTGGTAAAGTTTCGGAGCTGTATTTTAATATTTAATATATAAAAATTAGATTTTTCTGGGAGAATAAAACTGGGCTGTCAGTAAAATTATTTTATTTTTAGTTGTTGTTAACAATTGCACATCAATACAAATAGGAAATCAACTCTGTTCAATTGACCTTTTTACCAATAAATTCTTAAAATCTAACTAATTTTACAATTCTACCTTATTTACTAAATTGTCCTTTGATTTTTGTAATCATTGTCTTACATTATCACCCGCGTTGCACCGTTTTAAATGTCTTTTCATTCACTTATTGCACTGACTCATGTTTCTTTTCGCGCACATCCTCTTTTGATCACTTCTGGATTCAATTAAAAGTCCATTTCATTGTTATACTTGCTAATCAATAAACTGTTTGTAAATTCAGCAATTCTCCAATATTGTTGTTCCATTTTCTTTTTTTATTTATGATTTTCCTTTAGCTTTGACCTCACTTCGTGCTCGTTGCACTCTGCTTTGCCTTCCTCCACATTACCTTATTATGATATGCTCACAGCGAATTGTTATTAATGAATTATGACTTGCAAAATACCCTCGACCAGCATTTACTAATTATTTTCATAATGGATTCATTCTTACAAATTTACATTGATTAAATAGAACATGAATCCAACCTCTATGATTTGAGCTCTGCCTTGTTCTTTATGTCAGGAGAATTAATTTCTTTATTACTTGCATAGCTTTGCACATATTATTCCTAAATTCAAGTCTGATTAATTTTTATTTTATTGCAATTATATGCCATTTCTCAATCTAAGCTTGTCTGAATTATTCATTATTTTGTTGTGCTGTTAGAAGTGAGACTCGGGGCTTAAGACCATCTCAATATATACATTGGTGGGTGTAAATAGTTCGGGCGTTTTTGCGGCTGAGTGGTGATTGTAGATCTGTTAACTGATTCTTTAATACTATCAGTAAGTATATCCAGTATATTGTCTATTTCTTGTTTTGAGTTAAGCGCTATCTGGCATGTCATTAATCTGTTAATGTTTTCTTTTTATATATCCCAGTCAATTAGTCCATTGATGAGCCTCGAAAGTTTCAGAATTATTTTCGGGTAGTTATTAAATGTCATGACAATTGGCAGATGATCAGAGTCAAGCTCTGTTCACACTACCTGATGTATTGGTTTGTTAAAATTTTTATGTAGTACAATATCCAATATATCAGGTTCATGATCTGTTCTATATGGATATCGCGTTGGCTCGGATGGTGCCATAATATGTACGTTGTGTGCAGTCGAAAGGTTATGCAGTTTTATCCCATTGGGGTTAGTCACTCTGCATCCCCAAATAGTATGTTTGCAGTTTAGGTCTCCTATGAGCAGAGTTGGTAGTTGTTCTTCAAAAACTGCCATGCTATCTGTTGGGATTAATGGTTTGTTTGGAGGTTTGTATGCACATACAATTTTAAGGGTACTGTTGTCTAACATTCTGAGCTTAATTGCAATGGCTTCAAAGGTTATCAGTTCCTCTATGTCAGTCGGATATGTCATTAGGGTGCGTCTAATGATTATCGCAACTCCTCCTGCACCATAGGAGTTATTCCTGTCGTTACGGTATATATTATATTTGGGTATTCTGAATTTTTCATTTTCTATCAGGTGAGTTTCAGTAACGCAGGCGATGTCAATATTATGTCTATCCAAAAAGGCTATAAATAATGATCTTTGATTTTTTAGACCGTTCGCATTCCAATTTGTTATTGTTAAATTAGTGATTAGTTTCTGATTATTTGCCATTGATGAATAACATTGGGATTGCTGACATGAAGAAGTCTTTTATTATGGCTATGTGTGAAGTAATTAAATCTAAGATTATTTGTAGTATTTGCTGTATGAACGGATTTCATGATTGTTCCGTAGATTGAGGATTTGAGTTGTTATCAATAGAGTTTTTGGCGTTTTTAAGAGCATTTAGGTATGTATTGTTGGATGTGATATTGCCTATACTGGAGGTCTTTGTGGGTGAATTTTTGGATTATTCAAGTTGTTAGGAGTTCTTCGTGTGAAAGCTGTATTTTTGGATTGACTAATTTGTTTATAGTAGCTACAACCTTTATAATTAGCTGTGTGTTCGGCTCCACAGTTCACACATTTAGGTTTTTCTTCTTTAGTTTTAGTGCATTGGCAATAGTGATGATTGCCCGCGCATTTGACACAGCGAGGCTGTAGAAAACAATAATTTTTAGTGTGCGCATAGCGCTGACATTTTGTGCACTGGGGTATGTCGCTGTTTTTCCGGCGTGGCTCTACTTTAACCACACAGTGTGCGAGTTTTGTTAAATTAAAGATGTTTTTGGATTTAGTAGAAAGTGGTAATTCAGCTACAACTAACGGCATCGGTAATTTATTTTTATTTAGCAAGCGTGTTATTTTGCTTACTGGGTGTTTGAGTTCGGTTAATTCTTGGCGTATTTCGTTTTTACTGAAGGATATGGGGACGTTTCTAATAATCACTTCTAATTTAGTATTTTCAGGGTTGTGGAATGTCTGATACTCCAGTCTATGGTCGTCATAATATTTGGTAAGTTGACGGTAATCGTCTATGCATTCTACGTTTATTTTTAGTTGACTTCCTTTTAAGGATGTTGTAAAATCCTTTTTAGCAATGTTTTTTATGTCTTTAATTACTTCTTGATAATTACTAGAGTTATGTAGAAACACTGGAGGAATTTTTGTTTTAGTGGGCTCTGTGGCGCATTTACCATTGTTTGTTGGTTGTGAGGTAGATTGTTGCGTTTCTTGTTCCTGTTGTAGCGCTGCAAATTTATTATTTGCCAAGAGTTTTCCGCTATCGAAAAGGTATCGTTTTTTTAGATCAGGATCTATTGATGTCGAGTCAAGGTCTAGGCTGCGTTTAGATAATACTGTATGATTGGTTTCCATTGGGATGGTTTGATTACCGAGGTATATTAGTGTAGGAGGTTTGATTGGAGTGTTTGTCATTAATGCTAGCTAATTGTTAGGTATGAAATACTAATCCGAGGCTCAAGGCCTGTATTCCTATTATTATATGTTAATTTTAGAAACAAAATTTATTTTCACCTTAATTGTTGATACGTTATCACTTGGGGTACGGTTATCACTGTCACTGCGGTCAGACGTCCGCTCGCGGCGATTTCTCGTACAAGACTCACTCTTATTGCTTTTAAATTTCTTGAAACAAAACTGCGTTAAAAATTCCAAGAGATAAATTGTAATAATTTTTATGTAAAGAAAAATCTCTTCAAGAATTTTATCTTGAGTGGTATTTGGAAAGATTATTCAACAATATAGATATATGACTTCAGTGTTACCATGTTCGAGAACAAAGTTTTTTAACATTTTCCACTATTACTTCAATACTGTAACTTCCTAAACGATTTTTATTCATTTTTAGAACAATATCGATTTGCAAACTTCACTATGAAAAACATCTCTTGAGAAGGTTTAGATACAATGAGTAACCTGTCAATAAAAGTAAAATAAATTGATAAATCACTTGTAGGTAGAATTTGAAGAATAAATACAGAGGATTAGATTAAGTATTGTAGTACGTTATTGCAGCTATGTTAAAATAAAAATGACTATGTTACTCGAGAACAGCAAACGAATTTTAATTATTGTTTTTAAATACTTTCAAATTGATATCATGGTTAAACATGCAAGAACAATTTGTCATATTAGCTATCATACTGAAAACAAAATCAATACATAGACAAGAAAGTAATACAAAGCTGTGACTGATAATGATGATTAACTAAAAGTGTTATTTTTGATAAACTCTGTCTTCATTTTTCTAAGATAAACTACAGTTTTACTGTTTATACATCCTATATATTTAGCTAAACATTTTACAATACAAATTGTTAAAAATTGAAAATAGCCTTTTTTCATGTTTTATGATAAGTCCGATTGACTTTCCAAATGGTATTAATATAAAAAGTGAATTTTAGTTTCTTCGTTGATATCGAGGCAGTCCTATGTTATATCATTGCTTATACAGTGCGTTTGACTTTTCATGATGTCACCTAAATAACTTTTTATTTTGAAAGCAATATAACATTTTTATCAGTTGTGTAGACGACGACAATGCTTCGTTTTGTATCAATAGAGTTTTTATAAAGTCAAAATCTAACCAACTATGAGTAAAATAAAAAGTATAAGAGTGCTATGAAACAAGAAAACAATTCGCAAATTTTATTCAACATTAAAGAACAACAAAATTTAACAACAAATTAACGAACAATATTTTAAATAGGATATTTTTCAACTAAATCACCTTGAAGATAGATACATTTTTCCAATAGTCCTTTGTGATTTAGTGCAACTCGTTGTAATATTTGTCGACGAATTTCTCGGCAGGCTTGTAGGATTCTCTGACACAGTTCGTATATGTTTTGATGTCTAGATACATGGATAAATAAAATAATTCTATATAACTTTCGACTATTATCCATAGTTAAGAATTGTTCCTGCCTCCTTCAAAGTACTAATTGAAAAGGTTATGTTACTTTTAACCTTTGTATCTACATAAAGTGGGATAAAACATGATTTTGATTTAGCATAGCTATGAAATTGTTCCTAATTTGTGAATACAACTATGTTTATACTTAAATGTCAAACTTCACATTTGATTTTTAAGTGACCTTTAGAGTTGCATTCATAAATTAGGAAGTATTCCATAGCCTTACTAGAAGAAAATAATTTTTGACCATACTCTATTTTTATTGTTATATTCATTTAAGTTAATATTTTTATGCAATCAAAGTTCTCGTACTTCATATTCACCTTGAAAACTTTCCTATTTTTTACATATTCTGATCAAGGTTTTTACACATTCCGAATCAGCTGTATGTATTTGGAAGAAATGTAAAGCTTCGCAGTTTGCAAAATTTACTATAATAATAATAAGAATAACAATAATAATAATGGTTTATTGTCCAACAGCAAATGCCAATTACAGGACAAGAGAGAAAAAGTGTAAATTTATATGGGCGATACTATATAATATCTACATATAATAAAATACTGAACATATATAACAAGATACTATAAGACAAAATACTAAATAACAAAATATGTACTAACTATTAACAAGAAATCATTAACCTAACAACTCCTTATAAGTACTAATCTCTAATTTAAAGCACGCAGTAAAGACGACAAATATAATTAAATACGTCACAGTTCTTACAGATTTCATTATACATAGAGCATATGATTACAACAGCTGACTTTTTTAATAAATTTGTTTTAGCAAACTGAACGTAAAAAGTGTAATTATTTCTAGTATCTATTCTGGGGGTATAGAAATTTTGTTTAGCAAGTATATAGGCACAATGCAGCATATTGTGAGCTAATTTATATAATACAGTCAATCCTATTATTCTACGGCTATGTTCAAGAAATGGTATTTCAAAAGTATTGCAAAGTAAATCATTGGAAATCTCTCCTTCGGGATACACAGCATGTGTATGGGGAATCGCATGATCCCATCAAATAATTGAAACGCGTTTGTGTAGTCTTTTAATGGTTATTTACATTACAAGTGCGGTAGGTCGCATTTTACAATGCAAGGTTTTAATTTTGAAGCACTCCGCTTCGCGTCGTGCTTCAATAAAACCGAGTGCTATAAAATGTCTAACGCACCGAGTATTGCATTACATTTTTTGGTCGACATATATTTTTTAACACTTTCTATAAATTCATGACTTCGCTTTCGAATATCAAACCATCAAGCCAGCTGACATCAGTAAATGTTGTAGTTGACACTTTGAAACTTCAAAATTCAAAGTCGTAAATATACATTTTCTTTATTTCTCCTAAACCCAACTGAACGATAAAATACGTAACTAGCGTTTCTGCTAATACCCATTATTACTAAAAAGCAACTTTTTCTTTAAGAGTCTCTAAAAGCTACAAATTTTCTAGTCATTTTACCGCATCGCGGTGTGACAAAGCACTGACTAACTGTAAAATCATTGTTACGGTGGACGTCAACTGTGCATGAACGTGTTATTTACATGTCACCAGGCCAAAAAATATTTTAATATTGTATAATTAACACTTACAAAGTCATACTTTTTTCACAAATTTGCAATTTGATTAACGATTAACGAATGAAAATAAGGGGCTTTCAAAACGTGTTGTACACGTAGTTTTTTTGCATAGTGATCTCTTGTAACTCGAAATTTAGTCGAAAAGAACTTCGGAATTTACAACTGTCAAATTGACAATTCACAATTTCAATAAAATAGTTAAAAAAGTGATTTTTTGTTGAAAAAAGTGGCACTTTCTTCACGATTTTTCGTTAAAAAAACGACTTTCATGTTTCATGATCACTATGCAAAAATACAGTAGCACAACCATATGAACTTGCATTTTTCTGTGATCTAACAATTAGAGTTTACATTGATTTGACGACCAAAAACTACCGATTTTTAGAATTTTTATTAGTATATGTCGATTCCATAATGACCAAAAACTACTAGATTTAAAAAAATTCAAATAAATCCCCAAAAGTAGCAGTTTTCTATGCCCCATTAGAAAAAATTATCTGTTAAACACTTAGAAAGATTGTCTTTTTCGGTATTCTGAGCGGTTTTAATCTCGGCTTCGCCTCAATTACAAATTTTACTTCTCGTAAGAAAAAAATCACTTTTCTTAACGTGTACAAATAACTATTTTATTTCCTATAGTGTTTAATTTTTTGACTAATTGTCAATATATTTTGTAACGATTACATCTACTAGGTGTATGAGACAGTTTGTATTTTATGTTATTTTCATGGGTATATATTGTTATGATACATTAAGATCAGCTAAATTGCTCTCTGATGAAGATTAATTGTTAAAAAAATTAAATTTTGGAGATCAATACAATCAATTTAGAAAAGTTTAAAAAGAATGAGCTGTTAGAATGAAAGTCATTAAAAGAATTCGAATTTGAGGCAAAATTAAGATAATAGGGATAACATTTGAGTATTCTGTAGGAATTTTAAAGGGATAAAGTAAATACATGCTCATATCACCTATGACAAATGTAATTTCTATTAAAATAATATGATGAAGTAGGTAGAACTCAAATAAATTTAATTTATAGATGGCATGAATAATTGTAACAAAGGATCTAAGGAGATTTTGTTATGATTATTAGAAAATAACAAGTCATAAAATAAAATGTACTTTTGAATATAATTTTTTTGGTATGAATAAAAACTTGGTAATTGCCCTAAATTTTGATATGTTGGTTGGTGAAAGCATTTAAAAAAGGTTTAGTAAGGTCTACAAAGTGGAAAATAAAGAGAAACATAAGAGTTATCGCAGAGAATTTGGAAGGTTGTATAACTAGATACAAGTAAGCAGAAGAAGCAAGAAGAAAATAAGATTTGGATGGAATTGGTTTATTTTGATTAACACAATTGATAAGAAGTTACATTGGTTAGAGAGTTGTCAAGTGCTGAATTTGTTGAGGGTGTGCTGAGGACGTGTGGATCTGTCGACGGAGGATAGCAGAGGGACTACTGGACTCAGGCGATTCTGTTGGTTACTGACGACAGAGAGTGCTAAAGTTGGAGCTAAGGAAGAAGAATATTAATTAGGAATAATCTGTGATAGCAAACTTGCCGTGAAGTGTCGGAACGAGTGAGTCTCTGGAAGGTACCAGTAGCATTTGTGAAGTAGAACGGGGTCTTTCCTGCTAGCAGCCAAGGGTTTGACAAATTGACAGCTCTTTGTCAGTAAGCAGTGCATCACAGCAGAACTAACTAGGAGTCCGGGTTGTGAACATCAGGAGAAGTACTGTCTTGGAGGTGACATTGAAGCAGGGAGAGTGAAAGCAGTTCAAGGTGGGTTATAGTTTTGTCCTATCGACAGTATAGAAAATAAAGACAAGTTAAAAAGTGCAATTAATTATAATCAAGCACTTACAGTATAATATTGAGTCAATAAGATAAATAGAATGAGCATTTGTCATATTTGATTGAGATTATTAATAGAATATTATTTGACGTTAAAGGTAACAGTTAATGTCATAACACAATTGAAAGTCATTATTAAAATAAAATGTAATTGACAAGCAACTAGATAAACGAACCACCCTGAAAGAGTCTCAAGGCGCTATCGATTTTAATAAGTAAATTATATTGAAATTCGAACAAATAATTCAATTTAGAAAAATAGTAGAGCAGTCACTACAATATCGTAGCGTTTTTCCATATGGTAAAATCATGCTGTAGCACGGCACTACAGAGCCTGTACGTCCAGGGCTTGTTTCGGTACTGTTTCGGACTTGCATCGCTTCTTGTCTTTCTAGCTGCCAACATCTAGTTTGTGACGTTTAATGCATTGATGTTATCCTCCATCAAGACAAAACATTTACTGTTACCCCCCCCCCTAACTCTTCTCTTACTTTCATTACTACTTTCAGCGCCATTTCCTGGCACTTGCTTTTTGCTCTAAGTTTCTCTGGTACGCCTATGCAGTTTCGCTAGTAACACTTTACCACCTATTTTTGGTAGTTCCGCTTCTATACCATTTTCTAAAACTAAAAGTAGAATAAATTAAACTAAAGAAAGAGATCGTGAACTCTAGAAAAGCACAAAAGTACGGTATAGTAACAAATTCAATATCATTATTTTTTAACTTTGTTACTATTGCCACCATCTCTTCTAACCTTAAAGCAATATTTACTGACTTCTTACAAAACGTTTATTATAAGGATTTCTCGTATTTCTGCTTTCTTTTCGTTAAAATGCTCAACCCATCTATGCAGCTTCTCACTCTAGCTAGAGTGTTACTTTCCATAACATCATAAAGTAGGGTTATTTATCTTTTGACTTCTTGATAAAAAAAATTAAATTTGTAGTGTCTTCTATTTTTTGTAGTTCTTGTTCCATATTGTAGGGGTAAGACGGGAAAACTTTCTGAGAGTTCTTCCTGGTTGTTTTCATTTCTTGTGTTTTATTTGTTAACATGGCCTTCGTTGTTATATTTCGATTAGTAATACCGCTCTACACTATTTATCATGACGCTTCTTACCACCCAATATTATCTTAGATGTCTTCAATATTGCTTCCTTTATTCCGCATCGTCTGCAATCTACAGTTTGAGACCTTGGTACAACTTTTATACATCTTCGTAGTATTTATTCTCCTCTTTCTGATCTTCGTCTTCACTATATGCGTGTATGTTTATTATACTAATGTTCCTAAATGTCTCTCTTGGTCCTCCTTTTAAGGAAAATATATTGTTCCAATTCTACTCTATAATTTCTACTCTGTTTTGTTTCTTGTGGAGCAATGCTGTTTACATTGTATTTGTTTAGTTCTTCAGCTAGATGTTTTAATGCTCCTTCAACAAACGTATCTCTCACATTCAAAGTTTCCATTGTTAGATGGATTTCTATGAATATTTTCTTACAAGGATATCAGCGGTGAGTCCAAAATGCATTCTTTTTAGTTTTTTGCAATTTTTCGGTAACCTACTTTAATTACTATTTCTTTTTACTCTTCTTGTGTGGTTAAGCTTCTAATTTGTGTTTGTATATTACTTTTCTCAGCTGTTAAATTGTTGCCTGTGTAACTATTTTATTCTTTTAACTTATATTTGTTCGTTATAATTTCTAATTTTGTATAAACATGTTATTATGCCTCCTTTTTATTTGCCCTTTATTCTTCTTTCTTTTTTCCATGTACACACATGATTTCTGTTACTTCGATATAGTAGTGTACCTAGAGGGGTTCTGGCGCAAAATGTGTCACTGCGCAGGTTTTCTGCGCAGGTCTGTGCGGGGTTTTTGCGCAGGTTTGTCAAGGTCGTTGGTCTAGCCTGGGTCAAGGTCGCGGGCCTAGCCCGGGTTAAGGTCACGGGCCTAGCCGCGGGTCAAGGTGACGGGCCTAGCCAGGGTCAAGGTCGCTCTGTTTTGTATTATAAAATTCTGCTGTTTAAGACCCAATCTTACTTATGTGTTTTAGCTTCCTACCATTTTTTAGTGTTGGAATTATATATGTGTATAAGATTGGCTAAAACTACATCAAACTTTTCACCTGCTAACTGAAGAGTATTTTTTACTAATATATATTGCTGTTCGATATTTGACAAGGCCTGGTTTGGCAGCTGCATTACAAGTTTTCTGCCTGTCTGTCTGTCTGTCAGCAGTGCTTTCGAACCTATATTAAAACAATAGAATCTAAAATTTGGGTCTTACGTAAAAGGAAACAATATGCAATTAAATGGTACAGTTGCTAATAGCGGTATAGAAATATCCAAAAATTTTAACTCAGTTTACACTCCGAACTGTAACCTGTAAATCTCTACAGCATAATAATATTTCTTTAGGAACTTGCTTATTGCTAAAGTGAGGAATGCTGCCTTCTGTACATAAATCTAACAGTAAAAAGCGAAATAAATAACTGTCGCTTCAATTTCGAGATTGTGTATTTAATAAAGTACGGAAAAAAGCACGTAATATTTACATTCGGTGCTTACAAACAATGTTGAGGATTTCTCTCAATGTATCTAAGACTCCAACACTTTTGTATTATGTTAAATACTGTTTACTAACTGACTGTTAATAACTATCAAAATATGCGCGAGACTATCAACTACCAGATCCCAGTCACTCGTGTGTCTCACCGAGAGCCTCAAACAAGTTTTAATTTCCAAACAAAGGCTCCATTCAATTTAGTGGTTATGCAGATGTTTTTCAAACAATGGGTTTCATTGTTCAATTTTTACCAGTCTTGCACATTTCTCAAACATGTCTGGACAAGCTCTCTGGGGAGCTCTAGACAATAACATCCTGTTTATCTGATAATGGAGGTCAGCAAAAATTCCCCCAGACAACAAAGACTGCATTGTCCAATTATTTTTTGCCATCGTGCAGATTTCTCAAACAATGGACGTCATTGTTCAATTGGTAGACAATAACATCCTGCTAGACTTCCACATCTGCAAGTCTCAACAAGTTTGCATTCCCAGGCGATGACTCACATCCTGCTGAGCCTGGGAAAATTTTGATAAGTGTAGAAATCTTATAAAATTTCAAAATTAGACGTTTAGCCCCCATAATTCATCGTGGAAACCTTGTAAAAATTAGACTTTGAACCCCAAAAATTCATCGTGGGAACACGTGACCTAGGTGAGGTCAATGACCTTGGTCCTGGCTAGGCCCGTGACCTTGACCCCCAGCTAGACCCGCGACTTTGTCCCCGGGTAGGCCAACGACCTTGACAAACTAGCGCAGAAATCTGCGAAGACACCTGCGCAGAAAACCTGCGCAGCGCCACATTTTGCGCCAGAACCCCTCTAAGTACACTACTCGATATATTTTCATCTTACACTCCTTTTGGTCTTTCCTTATTTTGCTTATTGTTTACATCAGATCTCTCACCACCATTATCTCAACCTTTCTTGTTAGCAGCTTTTTTATTTTCCTTGGATGAAGATCTAAACGTTCTGGTCCTGTTTTTATTAGAGCCTTTATTTAATCTCGCCTTCCTTTTGCGATTGGATTCTTCAGTCGTCGAGTTATCGCTATCATACGACTACTCCTAAGAGCAAAGTTTTATATTGATTTAGCTTATAGTTACATATATTTTGATTCGTTGATCACGAACTTATACATTTATTTTTTATTAGTTTATAAATTGATACGGATATGTGTTATGTTACTTATAGTCGAAAGGAGAACACAGAAAACAGAATATCCAGTTGCTGGATATAGGAAATTTACATGACTTTTTAAAATATAATAATAAATTTAATTATAATCATTGTTCAATTTACAGTGTGCCATCGTAGAAATGTTTGGCCAAATACGGTGATATGAACCGTTAAACAGATCGAATAAAAACAAAGGAAACGTACGCCGCCCGAAAGGCGCCCGAAGAACAAAGAATATTACATCTGTTTAACAAACCGCCGCGATCCTACGCAGAAGTATCTTTCAAAACCCTAAAATCATAAAAATAAGTGTCCTTACAACGAATTTCTAAAGTGCAGCAAGATTGCAACCATAAACTTTATTGGAGCCGGCCGGCCAAGAAAGGTGACAGCCAGCGAAATACGCCTCACGAATGTTTGCAGATTAAATTAAGAATTTTTCACTAAAACGCCCTTGTTTAATCTTGTCTTTAACAGATTAACCAGATATAAATTTATAATTATTCATTTAAATTTTACGAAACATTCTAAAAGTTAAAAGCCACCAAAAACGCAATATTGCATTATGCAAGCGCGGCGACCTACTCACAGTCAAGTTTAAACACCTCGCAGTCGCCGCTCAGCATTTTTACACGGCTTCGCGTACACAATTACGCAAGGCCGTGACAAGGTTTAAATGCCTACAATCGCAGCTCAGCATAAAAGACGCTCGAGTTCATGGAGTCCATATCATATCACGGAAGCAAAACCGCTGAGTATTGTTTTGCAAGACTAGTAAATTAACCTACTGAATATAATACATTGCACCTGTTATTAGAAATGAACTTTGTATATTACTATGATCTAAGCAAATTTGTTTGTATATATAGAACAATTATTTTTGTAATAAACCAGTCTGCATTTACTTGTTAGATTCACTTACTGCGTCGCTGTGGGTCCAAGCCTATAAATAATTAAGGGATGTGAGGCTGCATCTCACACAGTGACGAATTATCATCCCGTTAAGTGGCATGACTAAGCTGTCTTAAAGCGGAAACTGCTGTCTCAGTTCTGCGCTTAACATAAGGGATGGAACCAGCAAAATAACGCAACGGACGCCTGATTTCTACAGCCTCCAGGCGAATATGTTCATGGTCCTTCGAGCCGGATCTGTCTACAACTAAGAAGAGGTACATCCCGAGAAGAAAACAACATCTACCAACCCACCCGGTTCCCCGAAAATGGCAAACAATATGGAGGAATTCAATCAGCTAGCTGTCGCCCAAGAAGAACTCGGCCAGAAGATCACGCAGGTATTTTCCAACAGCAAAAAGGACCCTGCCAGCCGAAAAACAGAAGCTTACATCGCCAGCCGAAACAAGACGCTGGACGAAACTTGGAACGCCGTGACCAAAAATCACGCCAAAATGGTGCAGCTAAGTATTCCTACACATAATTATTTTACCACAGGGTATTACGAACAAATTAAAGCCATCTACTGCGAAGCAAAAAGTTATTTGCAGAGCTGTTTAAAGGCAACTGAAAATCCCGACCCCTCTGAAACTAGGAGGCGAGAGGAAACAGTTGTAAATCCCGAGCAAAAGGTTCGTATCCGAAAACTGCAGATTCGGATGCAGAATTTTAAGCAATCTTTGGACGACGCCGAACTGGAACAAGCACTCGGAAGGCCCGCCATCACAAAGAGGGAATTAAAGGAAGAATGGGACCGGGTGATCGAGATGGACGAAGAAGTCATGTCTAACGAGATGGATTCAAACCAGACGCACTTCAGTCCTGAATTTACTACGTTGAAAGACAGGTACCGAAATTTAATTAATTTGTTACAAGCACCAACAAGGAACGAGCAAGCATCAGCCATCTCGCTTCCTCAAGTTAAAATCCCCATATACGAGGGAAATTATGAGGAATGGGCCACTTTTAAGGACCTATTCACCAAATTAGTAGATGACAACCAAAACATGGATGATGTCATCAAAATGCAGTATTTAAAAACGCATGTCAAGGGAGAGCCCAGCCGACTAATCCAGCATCTCGCAGTGACTCAAGCCAACTACAACACCGCTTGGAATTTGCTGCAACAAAGGTATCAAAATAATCGCCTTATTCTAACCAAATTGCTAGACACCATCTTCGATCAGCCGGTCCTCTCCCAGGAATCAGCCCAAGGGTTGAAAAGATTGCATGACTCCACTAAGGAATGTGTGGAAGCAATCAAAAATTTGGGCATTTCCACCGACAGCTGGGGTCCGTGGATTAACCGAGTTATTACTCGAAAATGGGATCCTGAAACTAACAAATTATATGAGCAATCGCTTCAGTGCCCAAATGAAGTTCAGGATCACCAAACTCTAATGGCCTTCTTACAAATGCGGTTCCAATCCTTGGAATCCATTGATGGAGCTCGAAAACCAACTCAGGACAAGCCACAGAAAAATTACGCTGCCGGATATCTCAACTGCAAGATGTGCAATGGGGACCATTACATCGATAACTGTGGTCAATTCCAGAGGCTCTCCACCCACGAAAAGCAAGAAGTGGTAAGAACCTACCGATTGTGCTTTCGATGTTTGCGACACGATTCTAATATACAATGTCGTTCGTATTATAACTGCAAAATCTGCCGCTTTCCACACCATACTCTGCTTCACAAGGCACAGCCGCCATCAAAGCCGATACCTGCTCCGAAGATGAAGACGTTTTCTCACGCAGCAGCCATGCAGACCTCCAACGCTCCAGAGAAGAAGCCAAAACCCACAATCATTGCCGCCAACCTAGGCGCAAAGAAGAGCCAAGTGCTACTGGCCACAGCAACGGTTCAAGTTAAGGCAGCATCCGGGATGACTCATCTCTTGAGGGTCTTGATAGATCCAGGGTCTCAAGGTTCCTTCATCACCGAAGCCGCAGCCGAATTATTAGCGTTACCCAGGACCAAGGTTCGAGCAGAAATCTCCGGAATTGGGAACAGCGAAACAAAAGTCGCAAAATGGAAAATCACAGGTTTGATTACGCCAAGATTTCCAAGTAAATTTTCCTTACCTGTTACTTTACTGGTACTTCCCAAACTTACAAAAACCATGCCTTCCTCACCCATTCCGAACATAAAAATGGATGCCTGGAAACATGTCTTCATCGCCGATCCAACCTTCAACCGACCTGGCCCCATAGATATACTTCTAGGCGCTGAAGAATATTCCCAAATAATTCTCGAAGGAATCAAGAAATCCAAAGATGGCATCCTAGGACAGAATACCGAATTGGGATGGATCTTATCAGGAACCATGGGAAGACGACCTCCCACCAGCCTTAAGGTCAACACCATGGTTGCCAAAATTGAAGAGGATGAGCAGTTGCAGAAATTCTGGAACATTGAAGAGGCTTCTCCTCAAAGGAAACTTTCCCCAGATGATCAGGTATGTGAAAATAAATTCACAGACACAGTCCAGCGAGACGTAGATGGAAGATACGTAGTAAGGATTCCATTCAAACAAACTCCAGTACACATGGGAAGGTCCAAACCCTCAGCATTGGCACGATTCATACATCTGGAGAAGAAATTAGGACAAGATCAAGATCTAGCAGTCCAATACAAGAAATTCATGCAAGAATACTTGGATTTAGGACATATGGAAAAGGTGGCAAGGGAAGATGAGAATAACGGCAAGTATTACATTCCCCACCATGGCGTCATCCGAGAAGCAAGTTCATCAACCAGGCTTCGTGTCGTTTTCGATGCCTCTAGCAAGGCCTCTCACGGAAAATCCTTAAATGAGATGATGTACGCTGGACCTAAACTTCAGCAAGAACTGGCCGACATTCTACTTCGATGGAGGACACACAGGATTGTTTTTTCTGCAGACATTGAAAAAATGTACCGACAAATCAGAATGAACAACCAAGACCAGGATTACCAAAGAGTCCTATGGAGATTCGACAAATCACAGCCAATCAGGGAATATAAGCTGTGCACCGTCACTTATGGAACCGCATCAGCTCCCTATCTTGCCATTCGAACCTTGCATCAACTCGCACAGGACGAAAAGGTCTCATTTCCATTAGCTTCAGAAGCAGTGAAGAAAGATTTCTACGTGGACGACGTGCTTTCTGGGGCCGACACTGTGGAAGAAGCGATCCAACAACAAGGTCAGCTCATTTCCTTACTAAAGCGTGGAGGCTTTACTCTACATAAATGGTGCAGTAATGAGTCAGCCATCATTCAAGAACTCCCAGAAGAGTTAAAGGAACAAACATACCTCGAAATAAGTGAAGACGGCGTAAAAAAGTCCTTGGGCATTCACTGGTCTCCATATGAAGATGTTTTCTGTTTTAAGGTAGACGTTAAGCAACAGGAATCCACCAAACGCACCATACTATCCGAAGTTGCCAAAATTTTCGACCCATTGGGATGGTTAGCACCCGTCATCATCACTGCCAAGCTACTCATCCAAGAACTATGGCTCGAAAATATCAAATGGGATGACCCAGTGTCTGAAAATATCCAAGGCAAATGGGAGACGCTCAGGTCTCAACTCAAGGCAGTGGAAGAAATTACCTTACCAAGGTGGTTGTTTATCAAAAGGGAATCTCTAGTAGAGCTGCATGGATTCTGTGACGCCTCCGAAAGAGCTTTCGGGGCCGCGATTTATACCAGAGTCACCACATCATCCGGCCAAGTCAAGGTATCCTTATTAATAGCCAAATCCAAGGTGGCACCAGCCCGAGCCAAGACGACATTACCAAGACTGGAACTCTGCGCAGCAGTACTCCTTTCCAATCTACTTCAAAGGGTAATTGCAGCATTAGACCTTCCTAAGGTGTCTATCTTCGCCTGGACCGACTCCATGGTTACATTAGGATGGATAAAAGGAGACCCGGTACGATGGAAGACGTTCGTAGCGAATCGAGTAGCCGAAATCAACAATCTAATTCCGGCTCAACATTGGAACCACGTCAAATCCGAAGAGAATCCTGCAGACGTCATCTCCCGAGGCACTAGTCCAGACAAACTAAAGAATCATCTCCTATGGTGGGACGGACCGAGCTGGCTAGTTAACAAGAGTTCATGGCCGTGTCAACCAGACACCGCAACCACCGAGGAAGAAGCAAGAAGTTACACTGTGCATCAAACTACCATTCATCAAGACGAGAACGAAGTCGTTCATCGTTTTTCTTCTCTAACAAGAATGGTACGAGTCATGTCACATTGCCGAAGATTCATCAACAAGTGTAAGCGACTTCCCACTCAATCAGGATGCCTATCAGTGAAGGAAATGGACGACACCATCCTCCTACTCGTTAAGGTCATCCAAGGAAGTGATCCTATTTTGAGGGCAACAGGATCTCAACTCCGGCAGAACAAATATGTGAGTTCCAGTAACAAGCTTGCCAACCTCAATCCCTTCATCGATCAGCATGGAATAATCCGTGTTGGAGGAAGATTAGAAAATTCCACCTTGTCCTTCAATGAAAAACACCCAATCATACTCCCGTACTCCAGTCATATTTCCAAACTAATAATCCAAGAGGCGCATCTACGCACGCTGCACGGTGGCACCCAACTCACTCTCTCATATATCCGAAGAAAATATTGGATCATCAACGCGAAGAAAGCAGTCAGCTCCAGCATCCAGAAGTGTTTCCGATGTCTACGATACAAAGCAGAGGTAGCACAGCAACTGATGGGAAATCTTCCATCAACCAGAGTGAATTCAACTCCTCCATTCTTCCATTCCGGAGTGGACTACGCCGGCCCAATACAGATCCGAACATCCAAGGGAAGAGGGCATTCTTCGCACAAAGGGTACATTGCTGTTTTTGTCTGTCTATCAACCAAGGCAATCCACCTAGAGGCCGTCAGCGACATGACAACCAACAGCTTCCTAGCAGTCTTCAGGAGGTTTACTGCCCGAAGAGGACGCTGTGCACACCTATACAGCGACAACGGAACAAACTTCGTTGGCGCAAGAAAAGTGTTGGACAAGGAAACCCGCCAAACAATTGAAGGCCCAGTTGTCCAAGAAACCTTAGCAACCGGTGGTACCCAATGGCACTTCATCCCTCCAATAGCCCCTCACTTCGGAGGGATATGGGAAGCAGGGGTAAAATCAATGAAGCATCATCTGAAGAGAACTATTGGCCACGCTACTCTCACCTTTGAAGAGTTAACAACTCTTCTCTGCCAAATTGAGGCCTGCCTAAACTCACGTCCTCTATGTCCACAAGGTAACGATATTGAGGACACAACTGCTCTGACGCCAGGCCATTTCCTAATAGGGAGGGAAATCATATCGCCACCAGACCCAATCAACACTCCAATATCTTCAAATCTATCGAATCGTTGGAGGATAATCCAAAAGATCAAGCAAGATTTTTGGAAATCATGGAGCTCGGACTACCTTCATGGATTACAGCAACGAAACAAATGGAAGAAACCATTGGAGAACACTAAAGTTGGAGATTTAGTGTTAATCAAAGAAGATAGTATCAATCCTAGTAAGTGGCCTTTAGCAAGAGTCACTGCAACTCATCCAGCAGCCGATGGATCAGTACGAGTAGTGACGCTCCAGAAATCAGGAGGACATCAGCTAAAACGATCCATAGGCAGCATCATTCCATTACCAGCAACTACCGAGGAATCGCAGGAACCAGAGGCAGAAGATAAAATTTCAACTAACATTATCCAGACACGATCATCCCCAGCACCAAGGAAATCTGTCGCGTCCAAATGGAAACTGCTGTTACTCATCTTTACCCTTCTTACCACCAATACATTAAGTAAAGCAGAATTTAATATCCAAAAACCAGACAGCGGGTACTATGTAGAACACATTGGACACGGGAAGATTGAGAGAGGAACATTCCGGATCGAAATCCAGTTCGAGAGGGGGAAGATCGAAGAAGACTTCGAAACAGTCACAGACATGGTAGACAAATTCGACAATCTCTGCGACTCTGCAAAAGAACTGTCCGAAGACACATTATGCAAGACACTGGTGCATCATCTTCTGGAACAGAAAAAGCAAATGGAATGGATTAGAGATGGTATGGAAGAAATAATAACAAGACGAGAAAAAAGAGGAGTCCTTGGCACAGTATTAACATCAATTTTTGGAGTCAACGATGAAGTCTATCAAGATATAGACAGGCTAGACAAGAATCAACAGGAACTAATAAAAATGGACAGTCAACAATCCAAATTCTTGCTATCAGCACTTTCCAGGTTTAATGAAACCGAAGAACGAATCGACAAGAAGCTGGAACATTTCCAAGAAAAATTAAACCAAGGAATCCGGGCCATTAACAACATGGACAAATGGTATAAAGCAACCGACTCCAACCGACTAAATATTCACATCATCAGTGTGTACCAAGTCGCCACAAATGTAATTAGTGAACTGTGCAACTACCATATTCACATCTTAAACGTTCACTTTCAGCAAGGTAATCTGTACGAGCTAATAACACCTGCTCAAATTAAACAGATCCTCGCTAATGCAACCAGTAAACTTTCACCAAATTTGGAGATATTACCAACGCCAATTCTAAAGGTTGACATTGGGCATGACGACATCTACATCAACGTCCAAGGGTATTTCATCATAGTGGAAAAAACGGAATACTCCTTAATTAAAGTGACACCAATTCCTCTCCAAATCAGCAATGGATCCTACTGGATGATCGATGTGCCGAAAGGAATCTTCGCTGTGGATTACAACCTACAAATGTACTTCCACGAAACAGATGAAGAATTCAAAGAAGAGCTACAAATTTCTCCCACTACCTATGTTTGCAGTCCAACGGTAGTTAAAGGAATTGAAAACAACCCAAACTGCATCATTGACGATATATATCACCGAGTAGAAACCAGTCAATGTCTCCTACGAAGACATCGCATCCAGTCCATTATTTGGAAACAATTGTACATGGAAAACACCTGGCTATTTGTAGTCAGTAAACCAACCCGCATAGCAATCACTTGTAGTGGAAACAGGGAAGAAGTCACCGTCAACACTACAGGTGTCATTCAAATTTCATCGGATTGCATCATCCAAACTGCGAGGAATACATTAACCCCAAGGCACAACAGAAAATACAAGATCCTGGCTGGATACTCCAAGGCTATCAGTATCAATATTACCAACCCAATCACAACAAACTCATTTTCAGAAATCGCAGAGGAACCTGTACTAACTCAGTCAGACCACTTCGAAGACCTACAAGCATCGCAGTTAGATTTCCAGGAGCATATAAAAAACTTCACCTGGAAAGCCATCCGACATCATTCTCACCTGTCTATTGGGGTCACAGGCAGCCTTTTGGGAACCGCTGCCCTACTAGGAGCTATCTACTACATTCGGCAACGAATAACACGAAGGAAGCCACCACCCGCACAACCCCAGGCAGAAGAATATCCTCTCAAAACGCTCAATCTCGAAGAAACAATATAATTTATCGGTTTGCTTTTTTGTGGCTTAAAATTGGCAATATGTTTAATCTTGTCTTTAACAGATTAACCAGATATAAATTTATAATTATTCATTTAAATTTTACGAAACATTCTAAAAGTTAAAAGCCACCAAAAACGCAATATTGCATTATGCAAGCGCGGCGACCTACTCACAGTCAAGTTTAAACACCTCGCAGTCGCCGCTCAGCATTTTTACACGGCTTCGCGTACACAATTACGCAAGGCCGTGACAAGGTTTAAATGCCTACAATCGCAGCTCAGCATAAAAGACGCTCGAGTTCATGGAGTCCATATCATATCACGGAAGCAAAACCGCTGAGTATTGTTTTGCAAGACTAGTAAATTAACCTACTGAATATAATACATTGCACCTGTTATTAGAAATGAACTTTGTATATTACTATGATCTAAGCAAATTTGTTTGTATATATAGAACAATTATTTTTGTAATAAACCAGTCTGCATTTACTTGTTAGATTCACTTACTGCGTCGCTGTGGGTCCAAGCCTATAAATAATTAAGGGATGTGAGGCTGCATCTCACACAGTGACGAATTATCATCCCGTTAAGTGGCATGACTAAGCTGTCTTAAAGCGGAAACTGCTGTCTCAGTTCTGCGCTTAACATAAGGGATGGAACCAGCAAAATAACGCAACGGACGCCTGATTTCTACAGCCTCCAGGCGAATCTGTTCAGCCCTTAAAACAGAGTGCGCTCTGTTTTAATCACACATAAAGGATACCAGAAGATAGGAAAAATTAACCGCTACCTATTAAAACAAACCACAGAGCGCTAGCACATATACAGGTGGAGAAAAAGCAATTTTTCCATCAGGCAGCCAAACACGCGCCCGGGAGAGCGGCCGAGAGTTCAGCGGCCCGAGGAAAGGCATATTGTAACGAAGAAATCAGGGGCCACGACCGAGTACAGCGGGCAAAGATGCAGATTACAAATTAAATTTTAATTAACGGAAGGAAGCATCCCAGAAAAGCGAAATTGGTCTCAAAAATCTTATAAAAATAGCGCGCAACCGATCAAAGCATAATAAACTTTTTAACACACGCCATAAGAATAATACTTAATTAAGCTTTACGCGGAACATTGCATTAAAAATTCCAAGTTGAGCTAATTTTTACTCAAAACATAGCAAATTGGGTGTCGTTAGAATCGGCATTTCATCAACTATTGATTGCGACTCAAACCAAGTCGATAATTGATCACGCCGCTCAATTAAATGCTATAATTTCAAAATATATCGAAATCGGGCAAAACATCCCTTCTACTTCGACCAATGAGCGTCGAGATCGCGTTGGACAAAGGACTGGCTCCTTTAAATAGTCAGACGCTGGCAGTAAGAAATCACTCAATCCAGGAGAGTCGAACCAGCACACTCAGCCAAGGAGAGTCCACCAGCCGCCACTTCAGCTTCCAGGACTACCAGCAGCCACTCCAGCTTCCAGGACCACCAGCAGCCACTTCAGCTCCAGGACCACCAGCCGTTTCATCTACTGGACTTAGCTGTCTGCCGCATCTTCGTGGACTTAGAGCCGATCCATTTTACTGGACTTAGCTGTCTGCCGTCTTCGTGGGACTTGGGATTCGAGCCACTTCAGCTTCCAGGACCAGCTAGCAGCTCCAGCCTCTCCAGAGCCTATCACCCTCGTGGACTTAGAACCAATCCTACGCATTGGACTCTGCTGCCTGCCGTCTTTGGAAAGCCACTTTCGCCAGCCGCCGCCTCCGCCAAAGGAGATCCGCCCCTGCCACCGCAGAAGGAAGCCGCCAACCGCCGCCTCCGCCCAGGAGATCCGCACTGCCGCCGACGTTGCCGCCGCCGCTGCTCACAGCCCGCCGCCCCGTCGCCAGTCGCCACCGCCGCCGCTGCCACCGCAGAAGGAAGCCGCCAGCCGCCGCCTCCGCCAAAGGAGATCAGCACTGCCGCCGACGTTGCCGCCGCCGCTGCTCACAGCCCGCCGCCCCGTCGCCAGTCGCCACCGCCGCCCCGTCGCCAGTCGCCACCGCCGCCGCTGCCACCGTAGAAGGAAGTCGCCAGCCGCCGCCTCCGCCCAGGAGATCAGCACTGCCGCCGACGTTGCCGCCGCCGCTGCTCACAGCCCGCCGCCCCGTCGCCAGTCGCCACCGCCGCCGCTGCAACCGCCGAAGAAAGCCGCCAGCCGCCGCCTTCGCCAAGGAGATCCGCACTGCCGCCGACGTTGCCGCCGCCGCTGCTCTCAGCTCGCCGCCCCGTCGCCAGTCGCCACCGCCGCCGCTGCAACCGCAGGAGGAAGCCGCCGGCCCCGCCTCCGAAGGACCACACCCGCTTCCAATCGCGGATGCCAATCCGCCATTTTCTTTTCTTTTTCTGTATATAAATGTTACCTAGTTATAAGCTTATTTGTATGTGTAAATATAATAAACTTTGTTCCAATCAAATCCAGTGTCTAGCTGAGGGTAACGCCCAACCACCCCTTCTTACGCCGACGCCATTGCAGTAACCCTACCGCTGAGCATAGACGTAGGCTTGTTAATTGGTGCCCAACGTGGGGCTAGGCTTGTTAATTGTCGCCCGGAACGTGGGGCCAGCCTTTGGTGGACACCAGAGGGAAGTCACGCCCACTACAATGGTGAAGTCGACGAAGAAGGATGGTCGCAACTCCGCCGAGGACCAACAAGGAACCTCAGCAGACACCGCAACCAAGTGTCAGCCCGCATCACTCGGGAGTCACAGAAGACAGCGCATCTCCGTTTCCATGTGGACAGAGGACACCATCACAGTGTCTCAACCCAGTGCAAACCGAGATGAATGAAGACGACCAACACCACTTCTGGGAGTGGTAGAAAACACCCAGTGGCGCCCAAAACAAACATCAACAACATCACCACCAACAACCATGATCCACAACGATTCACAGCAATCTCAAGGATCCCTCATCACCAGCTTTCTGGCCTGCACCGCCAATGTGCTACCAGAAGCTCAGCACCAGCTCTCTGGCCAACACTTCAAATATGCTGCCAGAAGCTCGCCGCCAACTTTCTGCAGAAGCTCCAGCACCTGCACGCAGCACAAACTCACCGAGAAGAGCAACAGGGGAACAGCGCTCGCTGAAAGGCCCAAGCCCACAACTCCACCGGAACACGCACAACAGGTCCCCGAAGCTATGACTTGCCGCCTCCGCCACCGAGGGTCAATCTGTCCGCGCCAAGGATACCCCAAGCCTCCACCCGCACCCACCGCGTGCCGCCGAGGTGTATCCTTCCGCAGATCCACCCAGCGCGTGAGGAATGCCGCAACACCACCATACCTCGCCTGGTCACGTGCGCCCGCTTCCGGAACATCAGGCACAGCCCCTTTTACGACAAGGATCCACCTAGCTTCTTCTCCAGACGTCAACGCGTCCAACTAGCCCAAGCAGCCCCGACCAAGGTGTCCCACCTCAGCCGCCTCCACGTTAGCAACCCGGGTCGCCTAGGGAAACAGAAACTCCGCGTCAAGGAGAGGACTTCGCCTAAGCACGCACTTCAAGATACCGAAGTCCTGGCATCACGCTTACTTCTCCGCGGAGCGATCTGGTCAAGACTGGACCCTCAAACTTCGCCCGCACCAACCGCGTGCCGCCGAAGCCCGGCCACAGATCCGCCCCAGCACGTGAATAAGCTCACGCCGCCAAGGGACTTCACTTGGACACGAGCCCAGGTTCCAGGAGTCCTGACCGAAGTTTCCAACACCCCAGGTCGACATCCGCTCCCACGAGTCCCGGCTGACGACACCTTTCATCGGAACGCTTCCATCGCCACCAAGGCCCCAACACCAGCTCTCTGGCCAGCACTTCAAATATGCTACCAAAAGCTCATCACCAGCTCTCTGGCCGGCAGTGCCAATCTGCTGCCAGAAGCTCGCCACCAACTCTCTGCAGGCACTCCAGCACCTGCACTCAGCGCAAATTCGCCGAGAAGCGCAACAGAGAAGCACGCTCACTAGAAGGCCGAAGCTCACGCCTCCGCCGGAACAGGCGCCCCAGGTCCCCGAAGCTAGGACTTGCCACCTCCACCACCGAGGGTCAATCTGTCCGCGCAAAGGATGCCCCAAGCCTCCACCCGCACCCACCGCGTGCCGCCGAGGTGTATCCTTCCGCAGATTGGCTCAGCACGTGAGGACTGCCGCAACGCCGCCATACTTCGCCTGGTCACGCGCTCCCACTTCCGGAAGATCAAGCACGGCACCTTCTACGACGAGGATCCACCTGGCTTCTCACCCAAACGTCAACACGTCTGATCATCCCTAGCAGCCCCCGAACAAGGTGTCCCACCTCAGCCGTCTCCACGTCAGCAAGTCGGGTCACCTAGAAGGATAGGAACTCCGCGTCAAGGAGAGGACTCCGCCTAAGCACGCACTTCAAGACCCCGAACTCCTAGCATCGCGCTTATGTCACCGAGGACCGATCTGGCCGCGCCTGGACCCCAAGCTTCCGCCCGCACCAGCCGTGTACTGGCGAAGTACGCCCAGCCACAGATCTGCTCCAGAACGTGAAAAAGCCCACGCCCCAAGGGACTTCGCTTGGACACGAGCCCCAGGTACCAGGAGTCCTGGCCGAAGTTTCCAACACCCCAGGTCGACATCCGCCCCCCACGAGTCCCGGCTGACGACACCTTCCATCAGAACGCTTCAGACAGCCGCCAAGGCCCGAACAACGACCTTCAACGGCCCAACATCTCGCTCATCGAGATACCTCCACCGAGCAGCGTATCATTCCATAGGGATTCAGCGACCACTTAGCCCAAAGATGCATGACGGCCAGCGAACCAGCAAAGGAAAGATCCCCTCCGGTTTCAACAACCTGCTACAAGGGATCATGCGACTCGCAACCAATCATCACCATGTGAGGATTCACAAGGGCATCTACGGATAACCGGCCACTCATATCTCGCAGTACCACCAAGGAATCCGCCGCTAAGCCAGTTAGACGTTGTCGAGGAGAAAAATTCACGCCGACCAACTCCGCCTCTTCTCTCCCTAACCTTTTTGTTTTATGCCCGGATCGCGGACGCCAAAGGAGGGGGGAATTGATATGAACCGTTAAACAGATCGAATAAAAACAAAGGAAACGTACGCCGCCCGAAAGGCGCCCGAAGAACAAAGAATATTACATCTGTTTAACAAACCGCCGCGATCCTACGCAGAAGTATCTTTCAAAACCCTAAAATCATAAAAATAAGTGTCCTTACAACGAATTTCTAAAGTGCAGCAAGATTGCAACCATAAACTTTATTGGAGCCGGCCGGCCAAGAAAGGTGACAGCCAGCGAAATACGCCTCACGAATGTTTGCAGATTAAATTAAGAATTTTTCACTAAAACGCCCTTAAAACAGAGTGCGCTCTGTTTTAATCACACATAAAGGATACCAGAAGATAGGAAAAATTAACCGCTACCTATTAAAACAAACCACAGAGCGCTAGCACATATACAGGTGGAGAAAAAGCAATTTTTCCATCAGGCAGCCAAACACGCGCCCGGGAGAGCGGCCGAGAGTTCAGCGGCCCGAGGAAAGGCATATTGTAACGAAGAAATCAGGGGCCACGACCGAGTACAGCGGGCAAAGATGCAGATTATAAATTAAATTTTAATTAACGGAAGGAAGCATCCCAGAAAAGCGAAATTGGTCTCAAAAATCTTATAAAAATAGCGCGCAACCGATCAAAGCATAATAAACTTTTTAACACACGCCATAAGAATAATACTTAATTAAGCTTTACGCGGAACATTGCATTAAAAATTCCAAGTTGAGCTAATTTTTACTCAAAACATAGCAAATTGGGTGTCGTTAGAATCGGCATTTCATCAACTATTGATTGCGACTCAAACCAAGTCGATAATTGATCACGCCGCTCAATTAAATGCTATAATTTCAAAATATATCGAAATCGGGCAAAACATCCCTTCTACTTCGACCAATGAGCGTCGAGATCGCGTTGGACAAAGGACTGGCTCCTTTAAATAGTCAGACGCTGGCAGTAAGAAATCACTCAATCCAGGAGAGTCGAACCAGCACACTCAGCCAAGGAGAGTCCACCAGCCGCCACTTCAGCTTCCAGGACTACCAGCAGCCACTCCAGCTTCCAGGACCACCAGCAGCCACTTCAGCTCCAGGACCACCAGCCGTTTCATCTACTGGACTTAGCTGTCTGCCGCATCTTCGTGGACTTAGAGCCGATCCATTTCACTGGACTTAGCTGTCTGCCGCATCTTCGTGGACTTAGAGCCGATCCATTTTACTGGACTTAGCTGTCTGCCGTCTTCGTGGGACTTGGGATTCGAGCCACTTCAGCTTCCAGGACCAGCTAGCAGCTCCAGCCTCTCCAGAGCCTATCACCCTCGTGGACTTAGAACCAATCCTACGCATTGGACTCTGCTGCCTGCCGTCTTTGGAAAGCCACTTTCGCCAGCCGCCGCCTCCGCCAAAGGAGATCCGCCGCTGCCACCGCAGAAGGAAGCCGCCAACCGCCGCCTCCGCCCAGGAGATCCGCACTGCCGCCGACGTTGCCGCCGCCGCTGCTCACAGCCCGCCGCCCCGTCGCCAGTCGCCACCGCCGCCGCTGCCACCGCAGAAGGAAGCCGCCAGCCGCCGCCTCCGCCAAAGGAGATCAGCACTGCCGCCGACGTTGCCGCCGCCGCTGCTCACAGCCCGCCGCCCCGTCGCCAGTCGCCACCGCCGCCGCTGCCACCGTAGAAGGAAGTCGCCAGCCGCCGCCTCCGCCCAGGAGATCAGCACTGCCGCCGACTTTGCCGCCGCCGCTGCTCACAGCCCGCCGCCCCGTCGCCAGTCGCCACCGCCGCCGCTGCAACCGCCGAAGAAAGCCGCCAGCCGCCGCCTCCGCCAAGGAGATCCGCACTGCCGCCGACGTTGCTGCCGCCGCTGCTCTCAGCTCGCCGCCCCGTCGCCAGTCGCCACCGCCGCCGCTGCAACCGCAGGAGGAAGCCGCCGGCCCCGCCTCCGAAGGACCACACCCGCTTCCAATCGCGGATGCCAATCCGCCATTTTCTTTTCTTTTTCTGTATATAAATGTTACCTAGTTATAAGCTTATTTGTATGTGTAAATATAATAAACTTTGTTCCAATCAAATCCAGTGTCTAGCTGAGGGTAACGCCCAACCACCCCTTCTTACGCCGACGCCATTGCAGTAACCCTACCGCTGAGCATAGACGTAGGCTTGTTAATTGGCGCCCAACGTGGGGCTAGGCTTGTTAATTGTCGCCCGGAACGTGGGGCCAGCCTTTGGTGGACACCAGAGGGAAGTCACGCCCACTACAATGGTGAAGTCGACGAAGAAGGATGGTCGCAACTCCGCCGAGGACCAACAAGGAACCTCAGCAGACACCGCAACCAAGTGTCAGCCCGCATCACTCGGGAGTCACAGAAGACAGCGCATCTCCGTTTCCATGTGGACAGAGGACACCATCACAGTGTCTCAACCCAGTGCAAACCGAGATGAATGAAGACGACCAACACCACTTCTGGGAGTGGTAGAAAACACCCAGTGGCGCCCAAAACAAACATCAACAACATCACCACCAACAACCATGATCCACAACGATTCACAGCAATCTCAAGGATCCCTCATCACCAGCTTTCTGGCCTGCACCGCCAATGTGCTACCAGAAGCTCAGCACCAGCTCTCTGGCCAACACTTCAAATATGCTGCCAGAAGCTCGCCGCCAACTTTCTGCAGAAGCTCCAGCACCTGCACGCAGCACAAACTCACCGAGAAGAGCAACAGGGGAACAGCGCTCGCTGAAAGGCCCAAGCCCACAACTCCACCGGAACACGCACAACAGGTCCCCGAAGCTATGACTTGCCGCCTCCGCCACCGAGGGTCAATCTGTCCGCGCCAAGGATACCCCAAGCCTCCACCCGCACCCACCGCGTGCCGCCGAGGTGTATCCTTCCGCAGATCCACCCAGCGCGTGAGGAATGCCGCAACACCACCATACTTCGCCTGGTCACGTGCGCCCGCTTCCGGAACATCAGGCACAGCCCCTTTTACGACAAGGATCCACCTAGCTTCTTCTCCAGACGTCAACGCGTCCAACTAGCCCAAGCAGCCCCGACCAAGGTGTCCCACCTCAGCCGCCTCCACGTTAGCAACCCGGGTCGCCTAGGGAAACAGAAACTCCGCGTCAAGGAGAGGACTTCGCCTAAGCACGCACTTCAAGATACCGAAGTCCTGGCATCACGCTTACTTCTCCGCGGAGCGATCTGGTCAAGACTGGACCCTCAAACTTCGCCCGCACCAACCGCGTGCCGCCGAAGCCCGGCCACAGATCCGCCCCAGCACGTGAATAAGCTCACGCCGCCAAGGGACTTCACTTGGACACGAGCCCAGGTTCCAGGAGTCCTGACCGAAGTTTCCAACACCCCAGGTCGACATCCGCTCCCACGAGTCCCGGCTGACGACACCTTTCATCGGAACGCTTCCATCGCCACCAAGGCCCCAACACCAGCCCTCAACGGCCCAACATCGCGCTCATCGAGATACCTCCAACCGAGCAGCGCATCATTCCACAGGGATTCAGAGACCGCTTAGTCCAAAGATGTATGACGGCCAGCGAACCCGCAAAGGAAAGATCCCCCCGGTTCCCGCAACCTGCTACAGAGGATCATGCGGCTCGCAGCCAAACATCACCATGTGAGGATTCACAAGGGCGTCTATGGGTAACCGGCCACTCATATCTCGCAGTACCACCAAGGAATCCGCCGCTAAACCAGCTAGACGTTGTCGAGGAGAAAAATTCACGCAGACCAACTCCGCCTCTTCTCTCCCTAACCTTTTTTGTGCCCGGATCGCGGACGCCAAAGGAGGGGGGAATTGATACGAACCGATAAACAAATCAGATCAACAAAGAAAATGTACGTCGCCACATAAAGCGGCGACAGTACAAAGCGCCCTAAAAACATCTGTTTACCAAGCCGTCGCGATCTTGCACAAACAAAGAAAAAAATATATCTATTTTCAAAAACCCTCGTAGAAACATAAAACAATAAAACTAATGGCAAAGTGGCGTTCATAAACTTTATTGGAACCGGCCGGCCAAGAAAGGCGACAGCAAGCGAAATACGCCTCACGAATGTATCAGCATTGCAGATTGAATTTACTTACATTAAGAAATTTTCACTAAAACGCTCTTAAAACAGAGTGCGCCCAATCAAAACCTCACATAAGGATGCCTGCCGATAGGAGGAATAAGCCGCCACCTGATAAAACAACGCCCAAGCCTCTAGCGCACATACAGGGCGATTAAAAATAACTTTTCCATCAGCCAGCAAACATATCACCGCTCGTAATGCGGACGATGGTGGCAAGAAAACACTACAGAAATTTCGAAGTACACGGCGGCCCGGCGAAGATGTATTTTGCTAACGGTTAAATCAGGACAAAAAGCCGCTTACATCCGGCTAAATATTACACATTAAATTATAATTAACGGAAGGAAGCACCCCAGGAAAGCGTAAATAGTCTCAAAATTCTTATAAAAATAGCGCGCAACCAATCGAAGCAAAATAACTTATTAACATACGCAATAAGAGTAATGCTTAATTAAGTTTTACGCCGAACACGGAATTAAAAATTCCAAGTTGAACTAATCTTTACCAAAACCTAGCAAATTGGGTGTCGTTAGAATCGACATTTCAACGACTATTGATTGCGACTCAAATCAAGTCGATAATTGATCACGCCGCTCAATTAAACGCTATAATCCGAAATACATCAAAAACGGGCAAAACATCCCTTCTACTTCGACCAATGAGCTGCGAGATCGCGTTTGACAAAGGACTGGCTCCTTTAAATAGTCAGACGCTGGCAGTAGGAAATCACTCTGCCTCGGCGGGTCAACCCAGCATCAACTCAACCCCGGAGAGTCCAACCAACAAGAAGCCTCTTCAGGACCATCCAGCCTTCCAGCAGCATCAACTCAACCCCGGAGAGTCCAACCAACAAGAAGCCTCTTCAGGACCATCCAGCCTTCCAGCAGCATCAACTCAATCCAGGAGAGTCGACCCAGCATCAACTCAACCCAGGAGAGTCCACCAGGAACCATCAGCCTTCCAAGGATCAGTCTCTCCAGGACCTCCAGCCTTCCAGGACTCAATCCAGGAGAGTCGACCCAGCATCAACTCAACCCAGGAGAGTCAGCCAACAGCATCCAGCCTTCCAGGACCAGCTAGCAGCTCCAGCCTTCCAAGGATCTACCAGCCCCAGCCCTCTCCAGAGCCTATCACCTACGTGGACTTAGAGCCAATCCTCTGCATTGGACTCTGCTGCTTGCCGTCTTCGGAAAAGTTTGAGAACTCGAGCCACTTCCGCCAACCGCCGCCTCCGCCGAGGAGATCAGCACTGCCGCCGACGTTGCCGCCGCCGCTGCTCTCAGCCCGCCGCCCCGTCGCCAGTCGCCACCGCCGCCGCTGCAACCGCAGAAGGAAGCCGCCAGCCGCCGCCTCCGCCAAGGAGATCAGCACTGCCGCCGACGTTGCCGCCGCCGCTGCTCACAGCCCGCCGCCCCGTCGCCAGTCGCCACCGCCGCCGCTGCAACCGCAGAAGGAAGCCGCCAGCCGCCGCCTCCGCCAAAGGAGAACAGCACTGCCGCCGACGTTGCCGCCGCCGCTGCTCACAGCCCGCCGCCCCGTCGCCAGTCGCCACCGCCGCCGCTGCAACCGCCGAAGGAAGCCGCCAGCCGCCGCCTCCGCCAAAGGAGATCAGCACTGCCGCCGACGTTGCCGCCGCCGCTGCTCACAGCCCGCCGCCCCGTCGCCAGTCGCCACCGCCGCCATTGCAACCGCAGAAGGAAGCCGCCAGCCGCCGCCTCCGCCAAAGGAGAACAGCACTGCCGCCGACGTTGCCGCCGCCGCTGCTCACAGCCCGCCGCCCCGTCGCCAGTCGCCACCGCCGCCGCTGCAACCGCCGAAGGAAGCCGCCAGCCGCCGCCTCCGCCAAAGGAATCAGCACTGCCGCCGACGTTGCCGCCGCCGCTGCTCACAGCCCGCCGCCCCGTCGCCAGTCGCCACCGCCGCCGCTGCAACCGCAGGAGGAAGCCGCCGGCACAGCCTCCGAAGGACGACACCAGCTTCCAACTGCGGATGCCAATCTGCCATTTTCTTTTCTTTTTCTGTACATATATGTTACCTAGTTATAAGCTTATTTGTATGTTAGTTAGTGTAAATATAATAAACTTTGTTCCAATCAAATCCAGTGGAAGGTAACGCCCACCCTCCTCTTCCGAAACCGACGCAATTGAAGTAACCCTACCGCTGAGCTTAGACTTAGGCTTGTTAACTTATATA
>CALNHX010009594.1:0-48359 GCA_940337035.1 Agriotes lineatus | reverse complement strand
GTTAGAAACTTACTATGTATGCCGTAATAAATAATTTAAATGCAAAGTCAGGTACCAAATAGTATATTACATTACAGTGCCTTAGAACAGATCAAAAAAAGTTAGAAAAACGAAACCCGAAGAGCCGAGCTTTACTATTTTTGGGTCTGTTCCAGTAAGGCACTTGACGATCGAGCCTCGTACAACATTTTTTGCGCTATCGACTAATAAAAATACCGTTCAATATAACAAACATTGTTTGCTTACATGAAGTAGGTGATTGTTATTTCTATAGTAACTAACAACAAAACAATGTTCTATAACAGTCCTAGTACCGTTATCTTCAAAACTAGTTGTTATTTTGTTGTTGTCATACAACCAAAAAGGATACGGGAAATTTACTTTATCGTCACAGATAGCGAACCAGAAAACAAGCAAAAATAGGTTGGTAACGCAAAAATGATTTTGTAGGTGCTAGGGTATCTGTTCAGCGATCAAATATAAATAAAATTAATTATTGTATTATAATAAAAACTAAAGGGGCGAAGTTCATAGCAATACATATAAAGTTTTAACCAACATATATGGCCCCGCTGGTGACCCAATGGTAAGAGTGACAGATTCGCAACCACAAGGCGTTAGCGGTCTCAGCTTTAAATTTCGGGTTAGGCACCACTATAGGTAAAAAACACTCAATACAGTGAAAAAGATCCGCTAACCATCTCATATATTCAATAATTCAATGTAGTTAAAATTCACTTCAACTAACTGCAAGATGCGAAAATCAAGAGAAGTCGCCAACCCGGAGTGTTGATCAAAATTTGGGCCAGGTCTACTGAATCGTTGACCGCCAAAGTTGATCGAGATTTGCAGGCAGCGCCCGTGGCTTGAGAACGGAAACAAAATGAACAGCTTCAAGAGTGTCAACGGCAGGCTATTTAGGAGTGCGTCGGGGGAAACAATAAACAATTAAGTAAATTAGCATATACAAGAGTTTAAAATGTGCATAAATACAATACATTAAATAAAAGCAATATCAATTCAAGAAAATAACGAAGATGAAAATCATTAAGTGCACTAAATTACTCGGTTCGTGAAGCGAACTGTACATGACGGGGAAAGTCCAAAATAAAACCTACGGGAGCCTGAAGCAATCCATGCAGAAATTTGCAGCAACGCAGATATTACTATATACAACATTAAGATAGTGCCAAAGACCAAAAGGAGAACCTTACGTATTACACAATTTCCTTTTGCTGAGCCCCCAGGTTCTCGCGAATGCTTACATAGGCCGGCACGGAACATCACAGACTAAGCCCAAATACAGGTCAAGGTGGGACTGCAAAATCCTTCCGTGAATAGCACAGGGAATTACATGGGGCTTCCAAACCTGCGGCCCGAATAAACGGGCTGCGTGCAAAGTGGGTCACCAAAGAGCTTCTAAGAATCTTCCAAGAATTAACGTCAGAACATCCTTTATAAACTTCTAAAGCTGCAATATTCCGCTGCATTCAGCGAGTGCGAAATCCATCCAATAGAAGCCACATGCCCGCAGAAACTTTTTAATAATTCAATGGACAATGCTTTCCATAATAGCACCAAAAGGAATAAGAACGCATAACGACAAACAAGCCATAATCGCTTTCAACCCACCAATAAAACCAAATATGACCGGGAGGGGCTCGGGCGAAATTCAAATTATTCACTACAGACCCCGACATAAAATAAACTCTGCGCAAAGACGTGCAGAGTTATAAAAACGTATTCTGACCATAACTATCTTTGTCCTCGTCGATTAAATGCCAAAAATTCTAAAACAACACTTTACTGGGATTATTAAAGGAAGCACCGTTAGTTGTCAGAAGACACATGCGGGCTCAGCTAAATGAAATTCCAATCCACTGGGGAGGGAGTTCAAACAAGAGAATGGTTAAACCAAAACTTTCTTCAGAAGTGGATCGGTCGTGGTAGTCCAATATCATGGCCCGCAAGAGGTCCCGGCTTAAATGTCCAATGAGGCATATTGCATGCTTGATTAATTTTAGAATTAGAGAATAAGACCAAGGGTAACCGGATTCATAATCTGCTTGCGTTTCAGGTGCACAACGTTGCCTAATTTAAAAACTTTTAATGGTTAAGATTTTAAAAATCTATTTGTCTAAGAACAAATTAGAGTTCCAATTTTCTCCGCACGTTTTTTAAAGTCTGTCACCTAGACACCTTCTGCTTGTATGCGTAATATGCAAGATTGCTATAAATCTGTGACATAGGTATGATAAGATATAGAATTTTCACATTTCCTACATTTATTTTTAAACTCTAACGTACGTTGTAACTGCGTTGTAGTCGCTCGATATCCGTCACAGACTCCACATGGTTACCGGTATTATAGAAATATCATTCGAAGTAGGTACACCATGGGCTACAGTATTTATTCATCTGCTTGACGACCGTTCTAAAATCATCTTGTACGTAGAATGTAATGAATTTATCCATTGATAATTTGTTGCCGTTTTTACACTCGGATGTCGAAGAACATTTCTTCCATATGGGAAGTGCAACAGAGGTAATGGGTCACATTCAACATTTAACGAACCCTATTTTAACTTAATATAGCTTAACTAATGAGTTTAAATGTATTACCCTTCCGAGAAAAATCCTCGGTTACGATCAGATTTGAATCCATGCCCATCTGGTTGCTAACCAGGCTGCCTGCCCATTCGACCACCTAAGCGGCCTTCGTAGAATTTAATAGCGGGTTAAAATAAATCATAGAGGAGGCAGAAGAAAATAAAAAGTAAAAATGTATCATCCAACAGCGATATGAACTTCGTTTCTTATGAAACGGCTGCCACGGAAATAGTTGGTCCCGGATGTCATAATAACATCATGACAGTCGTTTGTGGGGTTGGAAGTCCCTATAAAATGTACAGCGACGCCTATTATTGGCCCAACGGCTGTTGGCTGAGTACGAAATAAATAAAATAAAATAAATAAATAAATAACTGTTTTCAAATTCGAACTTTGTGCTATTGATCAAATCCTAAATACTACATCGAGGCTTTTCAGTACTGCACAAAGTCAACAGGACGGATTGATATATGACCCAACTAGAAATCAGAAGTAGAATTAAAATCTATATTTATTTTATGATCGACAGTGATTCTACATCAGTCACAGTTCATGCAAATACGAAGGGGCAGCCAGAGCAACATATTAAATTTATCGGTACACATCTCGAAAGGGAACGTATAAAATCGGCCGGTACGTTAATTTCGGTGTTTACGGTTCGCAAATAAGCGGGCAATCGTTCGGCGTTAATTAGGGCTTACTGGGACGATCAGATTGATTTTACTACATAATAAACTGATAAACGTTTTAATATCTAGTCATCTTGAACCGCCACCTGTTCAACGCTGCGAGTCAATATTAATGATGCTCTTCTTATTCTTCCCCCGTTCTCCGTCTTGCTCGCGCACCCTCTGCTTCCCTTAGCGCTGCCCGTTCAATTACCGAGATTGTTTCCTCGAGCCGCTGCCTGCAACATAATAAAAACACGCTCCCACCCGGGCAATGTCGATATTAATATTTTAGACGGCCTTTCCCCGTTAACATTGTTTCATACGTGCGTTGCCCGCAGGCGTTCTTGGGAAACGCGCCGTTGCACGAAGGAACGTCAAGAATTAGCCTTGGATACCTTTGACGCACCCCTATGTCTTTTGCCGCCTCTTGCCCCATTACACTTTTATAGAATTCCTCTGTGCGCCTTTGAGCGCCGTCATTTTTCTTTGACGAAGCTGTTTGTGAAGTTTTTACGGCGCCATGAAATTTTAGGAAACTGGAACAGCGAACGGACGGGTGCGAGAAACGTTTAGTGGTTCACTTGTGAAATCTAAAGCAGCCATTAGATTATTATTATTGTTTGAAATATTCATAGTGCATTGAATATTACCACAGATTTAATACGGCAAATTAAGTAACTACCAAATAAAGTGCACCACCACTGCATAACCCCAACAATTTCATCCTCAAAAACAAACAGGCGTATAACAGAATATTTTCCGAACACACAATAGTGATACTTAACAAAACAGGTAAAAATTCCCAAGAGCCCACCAATTAAATACCAATTACTCTCCTCTCCGTTTCATCAAAACTGCTTGAACGAACTAGTATATCAAACATCTTGAATTCAGAACTACTCAGAAAGAAAGTAACATCTGAATTTCAGTTTGCTTTAGATCTAAGCACTCCACAAGCCACCAACTGTCATAAATCTGCGAAATCATCAAAGAGGGTTGAAACGTAAAGAACACATTGTAATACTTTTTCTTGTTATTGCAAAATCCTTCGACATGGTGTAGCTGGATGGACTAATTTATAATTAGATTAAACTTAATCTACCTTTCCACTTGCTTCTAATAATCAAGTAATTTCTAGAAAAACAGGTTTGAAGTTATAATGTGACCCTTCGACGTTGGGATGCAATTAACTCTCACTATCCGCGGAAGACCAATCTATGAAGTAAGTATAGTAACAAGACTACGTACAACACATAGACTCACACTGTATTGTAACACTAACCTTGTTATATATCTAGCCCCACTTGAAGTGCCAAAATTGTAATATAACTCCTTCTCGTGGTGTTATTACAAATAAAATCAAACCCCAAATTGTAAGTCAAAATGTAATAGCTCTCTCTTTGGACCACTATTATATATCAAATTAAATATACCCTTTTTCTAATTATCAAAAAGAAGCACTAACAGGTATAGCTCACTTATGTACTTACCTTGCTTCTTAATGTAATAAATAGTAATTGACGTATCTCATAAATCAATTTGACATTTAGAATTTTGTCATGTGATTATAGTTTTTTAAAGCCTCGACTAGTCAGTTTTACAAGCAAAGGGACTCATATATCCCAGATGGATGGGTTCATCTTCAACTAACAACTTTCTCTTGTCGTTAAAGACTGAATTACTTTTAAAATATGATAAATATACTGTCTCCCATAAAAATCGCAACACCTAGAATTAATTGAGCGATTTTATTGAAATTTTTATAAAATCTCTATTTGGATGAAACAAAGTAATGATTAAAATTTGAATAAAAAGTATCGATCGGTTGTTGTTTTTTCTTCGTTTGTTTGTTTACACTTAGTAACAACACATTTTTAGAACAAAAAACAATCGGTGCGTAATAACTGTCAATTTGCGAATTGTTTGATCACTATTGCCTTCTGACTATAACAACAATGCCAAGAGTTCATCAACGTGAAAATGATAGTCAATTAAATGATTTTAAACGTGGCCGTATTATTGGCATGAGAGAGGCCGGACTTTCTCTTAGAGATATTGCTGGCCGTGTAAACCGTAATGTTGCAACGGTGTTGAGATGTTGGTCCAGATGGTCCGAAGAAGGGGTTCAACAACGTCGCCCTGGATCTGGACGTCCCCGGAGGACTACTCAATTAATTCTAGGTGTTGCGATTCTTATGGAAATCAGTATATTTGACTTTATGAATCAAATACACGTTTCCGGTACTTCACAAAATTCATACTTTCAGTTTGTTAGTAGCACATTGAAGTTTGATCTGACATTACAAAATAAAATTCAAATTGTTAAAAATATTTAATCGAATGTTAAATATTCAAACTTAATCTAAATGAACATTCTAAAATAACCTAATTCAAAAAGTATAAATTTCAAAATATCATGGTCAAAAGACGTCGAGTACTCGAATCACTATTAAAGTTAGAAAAATTATTCTTTTAAATTAATTTCTAAATATAGTTACAATTATCTTATTGATTTTCCGCACCAAACTTGCTTTATGACTTCTTAATATTTCATAAGAAATGGGCACTAACTTTCTGATTGTCTATTTGTACCTGAATACTTTATCTCTGCTTCTAACTGGATAAATTCTAGTCAGCAAACACCTCCTTGGGTTGTTCCCGACCAAATCAAAGCTCGCTGTAGCTCTTTGAAACCTCTATTATGTTGATAGACAGTTTAACAGCATGCCACTCACTTTCGCTGGTTTTACTGGCTTCGTAGCAATATACCACGTTAAATAGAATCAAACAATCTTGAATTTTATATTTAAATAATATTTGTAACTTAAAGTCAAACTTGATCGTAGAGAATACTATATTGCTACTACGTATCAAATCATCAATTATTATGTTTCACAATGAATGGGAATTTAACCCTCAACGTGACTAGTTCTCGTAGATTATGAATTCAAGTTATTTTTTACTACTTCATATAAACAACCCCCTGGTTGCCCTTTACAACCCCACCAGTTAAAACATACAACTGTAATATCACATGATATCTAGTAGATATCTGGATATTATTTAAATTAAATCATCAACGGGCACACACTGAGGTCTAAATGGGCATGAACTTGGTTCACCCTCCTTCCAAATATTCAAACATCTCATTCAAGCAAATGTAACGCTCTCGGCAAATAAAGACATTATTTCTGGAATACCACAGGGTTCATTTTAATCCCTATAACATCTCTATACACGATTTCCTCGCATGAACTGATTGGCCATCAGTGTGTACGCACATAATACTGTAATCATTTGTTAAGAGAAACACATTGACAAAGTAGCTCAATAACTGGAAAACATGGATGGCCTATAAAGGACTGGCTCAGGAGATGCAAAATTAAATGGAACCCTATAAAAATGTGAATTCAAAATATCTACGCTACGACGACACTACCTCACCATACAGCAGGGATAAATAATGCCTACTTCATCTAGTACAGCCTTGCTGATCGAGCCGTCAAATATCTAGGAGTTTATCTCGACAACGTGGAGACTGCATTTTAACAGAAAATTTAACGAATGCCATGGAAGAATAATAAACCCTAAAATTTCTTTACAACTTGACTGCTGCTTACTAATCTAAGCTTTATCGGGACCCATATTAAGCAATTATTGTTCAGTTTAGGGTGCAGTGTCCAGACCAGCCATAAGAAGACTTAATTTTTTTGAAATAGAGTTAACAAGATCAAAATTAACGCACCATTGAACGTTCGTAGTGTTCACAGCAATAACTTCCACTGTCAGCAATAAAAGAATTTATCAGAAAATGTATCAAGACTTTTCATTATAAACTTTGTTAATGCTCAGGTGTAATTCGTTATTCATTAAGTTAAAATTTAATTCACCAACAAATTAAATGTAATTTTCACAAGACTCACTAACACAACAGAAGGAGAAATTACAATTAAGGACCTCTAATGGAGCTGACCTTTCAACGCCAGTATTTCGAAAAGTGTTGGTGTTTAGTGAACAATCCCTTGTATAGCTAAGTATCCTTAGCTGGCCCGGAAAACTATGTAGAAGAAAAAACATTAACATAACAAATTCGCAGTTGATATCACTAGCAGCCAGCTATACAATTTAGTGAGTTCTATTGTCGTTCTAATAAAACGATTTAAAATTTAGAGGTTTTGTAGTATTGACGTGTTTGCCATCAATTGCCCCACTGCAATTAGAAAAGTGTCATTGCCACTCACATTGTGAAGCTAATCTGTCCTAATAATAACATTTGTACTCACGGGGGTGACGGCCCCCCTTGCCCCTGTTGTAGTTCTGGCATCTTATCGCTACCTTCACTGGTTAGGATAGCTGTCGGTGTTTTTCGCTAGTACTGCCCAATAGTAACCCACTAGATTAACTATTGATGCAACCCATACAGAATCAGTAAGTGCCTGGTGCCTACTGATCTTCTACATTACAGCACTTATTGTAAATCTGTAAATCCGCTTGACTGCTACCCGCTGTGGAACAACATGCTACTGCAGGCTCATCAGGCGGAGCAACATGTCTTCACGGGATCCCTAGCCGGAACAACATTCCTGCGCCGATATTCACTCCCCTCAATTATCATTCAGTACGGGCAAGAACCTCCGATGTCTATCATCAGCTGTAATTTAAAAAAAGCCAACATTATGCAATCTACTAACACGTTCATTCTACAGTAGCTATATAATCTAACGCACTAACTAAGGATACGCATAGCAGCGCTTGCAGGGTTGCATCGCATTGTTGTAACTAATCTCATAATTAATTATTGATTAAAAATATTTCAGAAAGGTAAATATCGTCACCTAAACTTAAAAATAATGCATTTTTATAAACTACCAAATATTTGAACTTTAACTTAAGTTACTTTAACAGGTATTAGTTGATTATTTTTAAAACTTTTGACTTAAAAATGTTTACTTTTGAATACCTACCTGTTTGTTTTCAATATACATCATATATACGGAAATGAATGCAGAAGTTATACACTACAATTAGTATTTTATGTTACCTCTATCGTTAGTGTACTTACGGGCGCAAAAATGCTAACTTGCCTACAATAACATTTTGCTTAGTTACGGGCGAGACGTTAATACTATTAGTTCTACTACAGGCAAAGTATAAAATAACCTCATTTACACACATAATAATAATGGTCGATTCAATAAACTTGGTCACATTTTATTTCTACAGGGTCAAACGATTTAGAGAAAGAAAGTGATTATTCACATCGGAGAACAACTAGAAATCTTACTGAAAACAATTTATAAACAAGCTTTGTGTAACTCAACAAGAAGAGATATTGCCACTTGCTTGTAGAAGACTACGATAACCTGACATTGAATGTGAAAATTCAACAAAACATTCGAAAATAAACATTCATGGGGAATGTAAACTAAAACAGTTTGTTACAGGGTAAATCCCGTTTACGACACGCAATAAGCTGAAATAGTGCTCGAATGAGTTCAGTGGGAAGACATGGGCCGTATGCTCAAATAAAAGGCTTGCTCGCGATAAACCAACAAATTGTACATGCAAAGATAATTCGTTTTGTTTTTGTGGGTGCCACCTGATATATCTGCTGGAACGGGGAATCCCACCGGAAAATTTTCCCCTCGGCCACGGTAAGTGGTTGCCTACTGCCAAACCTTGCATGGTATCGTTTCCAAAAAGCTTAGCTTACTTGAAGGATACGCGTAACTGCATCTTGCTTTACAAATAATAAGAATCCCACCGGAAAATTTCCCCCTCGGCCACGGTAAGTGGTTGCCTATTGCCAAACTTTGCATCGTAATTTTTACAAAAAGCTTAGTTTACGTGAAGGATACGCGTAACTGCATTTTGCTTTACAAATAATAAAATCAGACAGTATAAAATCGGAGACGCTTATACTAAACCAACACATCTAAGAATACATTTCTCACCGGTCACAGTTGCAAATGCTGGGGCCTAAGATATTTGTAGGTGTGACGTCACGTACGCTACACAAGATAAAGAAACCAGTTGTTATACCTTATTGACAAGCTAACAATAGATTTCCAATGGTTTTCTATAGTCCTAAATTCTTAAATGTGCCACCGCATGCATTATTTAACGTAGTATCGCGAATTCGTCTAAAGTCGGGGTAACTGGCAATCCTTTTAGTCAAAATATACTTGTACACGAAAACTAAAGCTACTGTTGCGAGATTAATAAGACACTTAAGTAAAAATACTTGAATTTATTTTCTGCGGCTTACAGAACAACTTAAGTTTAATACCGTTACTTATTAACTAACTAAATTCTAAGTCCAGTTTGATCAAGAAACCTCGGTAGGCGTTCTCAAAACTTTAAATAAGCTTATTAGAGTAGTTCTAGATTTTGAACTTCTGTCACGTACCGCACATAATAGCTCTATGAATTCTACAGATTTGTAAGTTTCATACGCTAAAATTGGCCAAGCGGTGGACACCTCGCAAATTATCGCCAGTAAAGTTTTACAATTCCACTAAAAGGAATTTGCTTCAGTCGGCACCTAGTTTTGCTTAATTTTTCGGCTTACTAGGTAAACCTTGCATAAATTTGTCCTCAATCATTCCTTGGGCTTGGAATATTTCCAACATCCCAGAGAAAGGCACGTTTCTAAATACCGGCTAAATACTCGCCTGTTGGAACTTTAATATGACCACTTTGCCTACGAAATTCTATCTTAAAATATCTACGATACAAATTGCTTATGGTTAATTAAGGTACAGTCTATTCGTACAACCGCGTATAATTTATTTTCAGTCCAGAACGCAAATCGTACCAGTAGTCTAAAAAATATTTAAAATTGGCGGTAATCCACCACATGCATTACTGGACTAACCAAGTAGGTACAACTTAGCTAAATAAATTCAGTAATTAGCTAGCGCCACGCGATGTGGCAAGTCCATAGCTTGAAGAAACAAAAATAGACAGATGCTACCCAAGGCACCATGAACAGGAGTCAATGAGAAATGGGGTTGTCGGATCTGTGTCTGCATCAATCGCTGCTTAACATGATGGATGTGAAGCGATTCTGGGTGGAATAAGACAAGTGCTTTCGAAATAAAATTCTACGATATAAGCTATGCCTTGGTAGCTTGTTGATTCGACGACGTCTAAATTACCTCTATAGCGCTGCCAATGCTAATGCTCTACGGCGGCCACAACGATGGAGCGATACAATCTGAAAAACACGCACACCATGCGTGATTGACGGTCGCTATCTCACTGCATCGAACTCTCTGCGTGTCGAATGAGTTGCTTCTTTGCGCCTGCAGAAAATCAGTGGCGGCGTCAATTTTTAACTAAATGTAACAACTAACGATTTATCAGACAAAGATGTCTGGTTTGCGAAATAGAAAAAAATTACTTCCTTTGCACTAAATAATATGAACACCTTGCTTCTTTCCCTGTTCGAAGCGACAGCCAGAATTCCTTAAAATCAGTAAATAGTTATTTACATTACGAGTGCGGTAGTTTACATTTTCTAGGGCGACGCACAATGCGAAGCGGAGTCATTTAATAAAACCGAGTGTTGTAAAATGATAAACGCACCGAGTATTGTATTACATTTTATGGCAGTCATATTATTTTTAAATTTTCTATAAATTTGAGAATGCTTTGGAATATCAAATCCACCGGTCCATCAAGCAGGCTGCTTTCAGTAAATTTTGTAGTTCGCGCTTTAACACATCAAATAGAAGAAAGTACTGTAATGTTTTTTAGTGTAAGGGTTTGATATCAGATTAAAAAGGTTAAAAGAATACAATATTAAATTACAAAGATGAATTTAAGTACGAAAAGGATATCAAAAATATTAATATGTATTTGGTAAAGAAATGAAATAGAATTAAAATTCAATTGACTGATAGAGAAAGATTCTAACATAATTTAATTATTATCTGAAATAAAGTGAAGGATTAATATCAAATACCTATTCGAGAAATATCATTCAAAATAATGGGTGTTAAATAAATATAATACAGATTATATAGAGTGTTGGATTTTAAAAAATATGCAAAACAATATCACTAAGGAGATATTAATTATTATTAGAATGTAAAATAATTTAGGACTGAAAAAATATAATACGTTTGTAAGCGGCTAAATTTTCTAAAATAAGCCCTTTATAAAAAGATTTTTAATCTGTTTGGTATGTAAAGGGTTGTGCATTATAATCAAATTTGCGAGAAGAGTTAAAAATGAAAAAAGATTTGAAGGTGTGATCTTGAAGAGAAGTTTAGATATGGTGAGAGTGCCATATGAAAAACAGGTATAATCTACAAAAACAATTTCTGAAATTGGATGCAGAACTAAGTTTGTTGTCAATCAATTACATCATATGAATTGGATAGCAGGGGCTGATTTTACTAGAAGTGGTTTACATCGAGTTTGTTAGCAGAGTAAACGTCTTATGGTATAGATAAAAGGCTTTTCATCTACTGGAATTGTACTTCGCCAAACTTGTTATTGAAGTGACATTTTGTAACTTGCATCTAGTCGAGGTTCGTGGTACTACGTTGTCAACGGCTTGTGAATTTTGGAAGGAAGACGTGGAAGACGTTTGCTTCTGATCAGTTTTTGGCAGTTTGGTTGGAGAAATGTGGTAGGTACCTTGTCGTGTTTGGCTGGGAGCAGAGCCGGAGTAAGGATATGTGAGGCCCAGGGCAAAATTTTTTTAGAGGCCCCATTCCCCTTTATGTAACGGGTACAAAGGGATCTAAATTATTAGAAACCGGACTAGATTATAACCTTCGAATCCTTTCAAGGACCCCGAAATTTGGTGGCCCAGGGCTGCAGCCCCCTTAGCCCCCACCCCCTTAATTCGGCTCTGGCTGGGAGTTGTTTACGGTTCATGGTGGTTGGTTACATTCATGCTGGGATTTGTCTGGACACTAGGAGATTTATTTCAGGTTACCGGATGCATTTGGCTTGGTAAAGGAGCATATTAAGGTCCATAGACAGGTGACAGGCTACAGGTATTTATGTAATAAACTAAAAGTAAAACATAGCAAGAGTGAAGTAAGGTAATTTTAAAAGGGAGTACTTACTATTTAATATTTGTTGAATGACAAGTAATGTAACGAAAAGGTATTTGTAATTGATTTTGCACTTGGAGAATTTGAAGTGACATTGACAGACGTACAAATTGCCACGAAATTTAAAGTGAATTTTCAGGAATAAAATCAGTCTTGATAATTAGTGAATCAGACTTGTTTTTCTTAAGAGCTAGAGATATTTAATAATATTGATAATTTATGATTTATGAAAGGGTAAATGAGTTACTTAAATTCATTTTAAAAGAGACTCGATTAAAAATAAACTAAAGTATAATAAAAGTCAGATGTAATAGCTAAAGCATAATAAATATTGTTATAACATAAAACCATTGTAACATAGTCAATTATAACAGTATATTACGATTGTTCTTTTTTCTTTCTTTACACATCAAGCACGAGCAATAACTAAATGAGCCTTTTTAGCATTCGATAACATGTTTGCAAGCTAGTCACTACCCTAATTTGCTAGTTGCTTACCATTTACCAAATATTGTACAAATGTATGGAGTAGTGTAAGAGTAAATTCATTCTGCAAAAAAATCGCTGTTGCACAGTAGAATTGTACAACATTATCGCTTTTATAACGACCGCTTAATGTTCGATTTCGCAAATAAACGGTGATAGTTTCTCGGATCAACTTTTTCAGCGGGGCATGAAATGGAGATACTTGCCGTTTTTGCATCCGGCAAAAATGGGAAGCGACGGATTGATTAACAGCGGCGGAATATGGAAATTAAATCGTTCCGAATACCGATAACGAAAAGGGGTTGAAATAGTGCCGCTGAAATGTGGGGGAAAATAGGAGTTACAGTTTTATGTGTTAGTGGAACTGTCAACATCTAAAAGGGTTCCTCAAGGCCTATTTCCCCGTTTTCCGTATTACATTAGTAAGAGGAGTAAACAGAGAACTTGAATAATATTTATCTGAATGCACGGTTGTAACGCTTTAGGTGTTGTTGGCTGTGTTTGTCGAGTATTTGGTAGTTCGCTATACGCGAGATACTGAGTTACATAATAACCTTGCAACGAGACAGTTATAATTTAAGCTGCGCTAAACGGAGTTGAACTAAAAGCGGGTGGAATTACATTTTGGTCTTTCTAATATTCAGTTGGAAAATCTAATATTTATATTTGCACAACTGAATTGCATATAATCGCTGGTCTATTATTTTTCGTTACGTGTGTACTTACTGAATTACTTTAATTTTTACCGTAATAACCATTTTTAGTAAATATTTCTCTTCAAGATTTTAGTTACAGTTTACGTAGCTAGTGTCACTAGTCAATTGAAGCCCTTTTTTGACATGCCAATATTGAAAACATGCAGGATAAATTGAGAAATTCGGTGAATTTTACAGTAGATATAGTTGGTTTATTAACTAAAGTAGTTCGTAAATAGAGAGATAGATTAATCTTATCTAAAAACAAGACGAGACAGTGCAAGCCGCTTATTGCTACTTCGGTACACTGTTGGAATGAAGCTGTTTTTGCTATGCAGTCTTTGAGACACCCACTCCTTAAGACACATGTATTTTTGTGATTTGTTGAACGGTGTTTTCATTGTGGTATGGTTGTTATCATATTATGTTTTACACATAGCCGCGCCATTTGCATTTCTGTGCTACGAAGTGGACTAAAGATACTTCGCAAAGGAGACAGGAACTCATTATTGCCAAGCCTAGAAGGAGAAAAACCGTCTAAACTCGAGTCGGCAAATTATCAACACTGCTAGCAAAAAGTAAAAATCGGGTAGATACCGCCGATAATGTAGCATTTCAGATTTAAAGGTAAAAAGAGATAGCAAGTTGCTTGTGAAACTTTGGATAATCTTGAAAAAAATCTTCCTCGGACCGATACTCGAACTCGGAACTTCAGGCTCGTCAGTTCACGAGTGTTGTCACTACACCAGACTAAACACCATTTGACGGCGTAACGCGATTAGTAATCGATAAATACACAAAGAAAATAGAGATCAAGCTCGCCCAAAAGCTTTTCAGTTTTTTGCAATATTTCATTAAAAAAAATAGCTCATCATAATTTTGATAAGTTATGTCGTTCTCGAGTTACCATGTTTAGAGCCATCCGGAATGATGATTAGATGGGAGCAGTTTGAACATTCACTATAGTTTTCTATTTTTCAGTCATTTCATGTTTATTCTAATGCATTTTCAAATTAATCGGATGATTACTTTTCAAGTTATAGTCACAAATAGAAATATCTCTTTTTCATTAACACCCACTACCTTTTTAAGGAATCAGTTTGGCACTAAGGTTAATTGCTTTGTTTTGGCCTGAAGAAACTTTGGTTAAATGTTTACACCTAATTATGACTCAGCCTGGATAATAGCTAGATCAACACTTTACGGTGCCCCTAAGAATAACCTCAAGAAAAGAATACAAAATCGTCCTGCAATATTTTGGCGATAGATTCCTTATAGGTAGAGATCTAACGCTAAACATAAAGACTGGAGATCAAGATTGATTACCACTAATGAAAAACATCTGAACGAATCAATTAGAGGATCACGAACGGACGTTGGCCCACGAAAAACAGATACTTTTGTTATTATGATGTAACGGAAATTTGCTACAGAAACCTCCAGTCGATGGGAAATGTGTACTGTGCTCAATTTAGGGATTTGAGTATCACCGCATTTTTGTATCTTTGCAAACGTTTACTTAGCTGCAAAACATGTGGAACTACTCTCGCTTTACAAATAAAAATAATACAGGAAATGTCAAAAACCTTTATGAAGATAATATTTATATTATTATATTTGAGCGCACCAGCAATAAGGGTGTTCAACCAATTCCTAAGAATGTTACCTGCACGTTGTCAGTAAGGGTAGTCGACGATTTCGGCAAAAGCATTGCACAAAGGAATATAATATTTATATTCTGGTGTATTCTGTATTCTGCGCTACGAACGGGAATATTTCTCAACAGTTATTTGCCAAAATTTACGATAAGTTAAGCGTACAAAATTTTATATAAAATAAATAGTTAACATTAACGACAACTAACACATGAAACGTAAAACAATAAGCATAGATACAAGTCATTCAATGGAGCGGGAAATTGGTCAGACGATGGCTCGGATGCTGCGAAAGCTGAGCGTTGGAGGCAGACTCCTAAGTTGAAAGCAGAAGCAAAACTAACAGCTTTCTAGAGTTTTTTTTAAAGAATAGACAGGTACTTCGGAAATATATCTACAGGTATTTACTATAGAACCTCACCACGCATTGAATTAAAATTTTCTTCAAGAACTTTTCTTATTGCCGGAGGGTCGCGAAACGTTAGATTAATATACACCATGTATATTAATCTTTCGCGATGCCACTATACAGAATGTAGCAGTGCAAGATAAGGGTTTTCCTTGAATGTGTCCGACCATCGATCCATGTGAAACTTCACTAAGCTCAAAACTGAGATGGTATTTGAAATTCAAACCTATAAGCCAACGCTTTGAGATGCTGAAAGAAAATAACACTCCGCACAGTCATGTCTGAGCACCTTCTGACCATCTGGCCCTTCTCCCTGGCGACCCAAAGTGCGGACAAATTCAACGATACTAATCACGCGGCTCCCTTTGACGCGTGCATTCAAAAGCTAACGGTGCGGATATTTTTAAACGATCCAAAAAACCATCATTAAAATTTTATTTTATTTAATCTCTTGGGAAAAGTTCATTAGATGAATTTCCGTCATTAATTTGTTTGTATCCTTCTTTTATTTATATTTTTCTATTCTACATCTTGCCACCTAATTTGTTGAGTTGGATAATCATCAATTTTGGAAACCAAGTGGGCATGGGTTTAAAACTCGCGTAGCTGAGATTTGTCTTGGAACGGCGATGAATTTCAACTCAATAGTTAAGTTAGTTTTAATGTGTGTTAAATACGTTGTGTGTCACATGACCCATTGTCTCCGTTGTACTTTCCGCGTGCCATAGGTGATTCTCGGTACCAAAGGTAAAATAGAGATTTTGAATAAAAAAATTAATGTTCTACACATGACACATTTTCTTTGGCTGTGTTTAATTTCATAAAAAAATGTTGCTGGCCACTTTTGACTCATACTATAATGATAGCATAATTTCCCAATTTTAACAGGAATAATACCGGCTGCTCCCTTGATGTTTTCGTTTTTGGAATTTTGAAGTCATGTGTATTATAACACCAGAACATTAGAAGATATCATTTGCCATTTGTTATTGTTGTTGGACAATGGTAATCAACAGTACTCTGCACAGGCTTGTTTAAATGAATTTAGAGAAAGATTTCCTAACGTTGAAATAGTATCAACGGACTTTTTTATCAAGTACGGCGTACTGTAGCTGCTTTCAGGGAAACTGGTAGTGTAGCAGACAGAACAAGAACTGGTAAACCACATGTGAGAACTGCAAAACAAGTTGCAGATGTCCAAAATCGAATGCAATACGAACCCTCCACATCAATCCGAAGGTTTACTCACGAAGTAAATTTGAGTTATAGTACTTGCCGTAAAATTATAAAAAAAGATTTAAATATGCATCCATACACACTACAAATTTAGCTCTTACCTCCAACTTGCAATAAGATAATTTTATACTGTAACTGGTTTTTGTAACATTTAAATATTGATGTTTTGGATTTAACTTTTTTTCTGATGAGTCGTGGTTTTACTTAAGCGGCTACTTTAATTCACAAGTAATGCGCTTATGGGGCGCTGATAATCCACATTTCTTTCGTGAAGCTTCTTTGCATTGCCGTTTGGGTAACGTGCACTTGCCGGAGAATTATCGGACCAATATTCTTTGAAGATACAATAAATGCCGAACGAAATCAAAATAACATTCTTGAAGAATTTGTGAATCAGCTCCATGACGATGAAATTCGACAAGGATACTTCCAATTAGATAACGCAACACCTCATGTAGCTGGAACTACGTTGGAATACCTACAGCAGTTCTTTGATGACCGATTAATTTCAAAAGATCTCTTGTCACCCAAAAAGTTCTTCTAAAAAGTCAGTATTTAAAACACCTGTTCATACGATTTTAGAACTAAAAGAAAGAATCACCGAAGCATGTAATGCAATAACACCAGAATTGTTGCAAAGTGTCTTCGAAAATATGAAACGATGCTTACAAGAAGAAGGAAGAGATTTTCAGCACCTTATCTAAATGTGTATAAACTTAAGATCTTGTAACATTTCCTAACTTCTTCATTTGTTTACAGACTGAAGTGGGGTTATGTACGCCTAACAAGAACTTGACATTTAATTTAGTAGTGTCTGCATTAACACAAACGTTATACTAATTTTATTTTATTAATTTTGTTCTAAATGCTCTCCATTATAATTTTAGTTTTCTGTTTATTATATTTAGTAAGTATCCTTACAAGACTGCATTTTTTAATTTAAAAGTCAATAACGTCATTGACCAGTGGTGTTATAATACACATGATTTCAAAACTTCAAAGATATCTTTGATGGAGTTACTTTTTGCTCATATATATATTTATATTTACTTGTAGCCAAATTGTTTACAATTGCTACAGTACCTTTTAGTTAGTTATTGTTGCTTTACAATTTGTACCATAATCTTGAATAATATTTTTCCAAGTATGACATGACTTAAATCATTCTATTTAGAGCATTGTAAAGCTCTCGTGAGGCCCTAGCCCGGCTCTGAAGGTGCATATCAAAGGTAGTAAGTGAAAACATTGGGTTTAAATTGCAAACTCAACTTAAGCAACAGCTAATAAACCGGTTGTCCGTTGTCTTAGTTGTGTTGCTCAATTCGTATTTTTCCAAAATCTGTGAGAAAGCTACACGCAGGTTTAAATTTAGCTTAGAACTGCAATATTTCCTGTTATTAATTTAATTACTAGCTCTGCTGCATATAAATTCCATGCCAGTCTTCCTTTTTAACCTGACACTTTACAAATCCTGCCCATCTTTCAGAGTCCATTCGACGCTGTGTTCCTTCTGAACTTATTTTTGAACAAATGCCCATGTCGCATGAAATGTCCCAATTATTTACATGTTGACGGAAATCGCCCCTACGAAATATGTGGACACTAGCTAAGTGAGACACATGGTAAACGGTGACAATTTGCCAGAACTATCTGAAGCCCCAATCAGTCCACGACAGAGGATTAGAGGATCCGAACAAATTACATAAACATGGTCAACATTTGTCACGCTCGCTATGACGTCCGCTCGAATCGGTTCGCTCACGCTAGCCACGCGAATCGCGGGCCGACATAAGCGAAAATTGCCTCGAATTAGCCGACACAAACCATAAAAACCGTCGCATTACTGTAATTTTTTAGGGCTTATCTTAAAAACCGAAATCTGGAGCGGTATTCGTATATGCGCTACCGAACCCGCTTAATATATGTGCGTCACGGTAGCTCTAAAGTTATTTTATGTGTAAAGCAAAACGGAACTCGGAAGGCGGCCCCTTTTATTATTCCACTTGTGGAATTTGAGACTTATTTTTTCAAGCTCTCGAGGAAAGGCGTTTGTCATTTGCTTATTTATTTCCAGCTTTTTAGAGGGGAGGAAAGCAACTTCTGGTCGAGCCTTTTCTACTTCAGCTAGAAGGAATCAACCAACGCATGTCTAGAAACGTATATTAAGTGAACAATTAGTTTGATTCTCATGCATAGGGTGTTCCAGAATTAGATCAACATATTCAAAAGCTCGTAGAGAACAGCAAAATGACAGCAAATAGACCCCGTTTTGGCACTATGAAGACCTTAAAGACGAAAGTGTATTGCTTTTGTTTTGTTTGGGCACAATATCGCAAGTACTTTAAACACTGACTACTGTTAATTGATGAGAGGGTTGAGGCCCTAATAGAATTTTGTTGAATGTTCACTTGTAGGATTATACGAGAGCTAGTATGCTACAAATTGTATGACAAGAAGTCTTCGATGGAGTAAAAAATCAAGCATAATTAATAAAGTATATCGACCCCATATCCCCTTGTGAAGAGATATTGAAAGAACAATATCTCTTCACAATGGGATATGGGGGTTAGACGTATTCTGCTTGATTGAAGCAACTTTGATCTTGACCTTGTTCTACCCCTTCTTTTCCTCTCTGCAATCGCAATTCATAGGACGCTCTTTAGAACTTTTCCATGCTCCATGCGTGCCACATACCCCATCAATCTTACTTTCTTCACCCTAAAAAGTTTACTCACTACCTTCTTTTGTTCCCAGTGCCCACACTTCTCTTCCATACGTAACTGCAGGCTGAATTGCCGTTTCATCTACCCGCACCTGATATATCTTTTATGCACAACCGGGTCTAAAATGAAAGTTTACATCGTAGTTACCAAGACAGCAAGTACAACTTTACGCCCGGCAGGCGGTAAAGTAATTTGCGGGCGGTAAAATAAAAACACGGGCGGTAAAGTAACTTTGCTACCCGCAAATTACTTTACCGCCCGGCACCTTAACCGTGGTAGCAATTTTTGGTATTAAAAATTTATTCTAAGTGTTTGTTCCATACAGTTGTGTGTAAAACGTTGTACCTACCTCAGACCGGAAGTAGATTACGCCCTTTTAGCCAAATACAGGTCAGACGGAGGGGGGACCTCGGTAGGCGAGCGGCGATCGCCGTTGCAGCCGAGGTCACAGTGAAAATCATGGAGCGCTCGACCCGGAGGATGAGAGTTCAGCTCCCGGCACGGGCGGTCTAGATTTTCACATAATTAAGGTTTAGGTTGAAGTGACGCCCGCGCCCCCTGAAGTAATGCTTGAGCGGTTCCGGGGGGCAAAGCTAGTCGTTAGGGAAAAAAAAGGTCAGACGGAGGAGGGCCTCAAATTTTGGCTGCGGGCGTAATCTTACTCTTCCGGCCTTCTATACGTAAATAAGTATTACATAATGGCTGCATGTTATTGCACTATATCAGTACTGTCTGTTTGATTGAAATGTCACCCATAATAGCCAAAGCCGTTAAAATTTAACAGCCACGGTCGTTATAACTGTTACTACACTATCAAATTACTAGGAGGTCTGAGGTTTCTAGTAAGTTTAACAACATACTGCCGATATTATGTATCACTGACTCGGATAATTTATTAGCTTCTGCCTAATTGGTCTCAGCCACAAAATGTATCCTCGACATGTGCTCAATATAGGCCAAATACCGTTAAGTACTATATCCCTCAAAACATAATTTGGAGTAAACACTGCCTTGTTTCCTGCCGTTTATCCCGTCCGGATTTCTCCTAGTGTTCACAGTACTCTCCCAAAAATTGGTTCTATATAACAAAACCTGTCCACTTCTTCGAATTTCATCACCCTGCCAATACCCTCCTTCATATCTAAAAACGTGGTTCTTTCAAAGTTGGTATGTCTTCAAACCATGTATTTAAAATTTCCTTCAATTGTTCTTATACCGCATTTTTCTGGGTCTGTGCCACCTTGTTACTATTACGTTTAGCTCTTCCTTGCTCTAGGTTACCAGAGTGACTTCATCCGTAAAAGCTAAAAATCGATGAGACATGTGAATTAAGTCATGTTCTGTTTACACAGCTGTGGCGTCGAATCCTTTTAGCACTATGTTAAAGAAGGGAGGTGAAAGCGAATCTACTTCTCTTAATCTCAACTTCATTTCTTCGATGCCACATTAGAAAGCGTTTTCTCAAGGTCATTTCTACCAATTTAATTAGCTTCTTCTTTATTTTTAGCCATAGGCCTATCTAAAATCTACGAACAGGGCATGCGCCTGTACCTTGTGCTCATAACTTTCAGCTTGCAATTCTCTTAGTCGAATACCTGCTTAACTACTGACCGACCTTTATGCAAGCCACTGTTATTCTCCAACAATGTTGCTTTAATAAGGCCATCCCGAGTAGTTCTTAAAACGCATCGCTGAACCGTCTTTTAAATAGCATAGATGATAGTTTCAGACCATTTCTTCGGCATTGCTTGCTTTGTTACTTAAGTCGAAATACATATTTGCATACCAACAATTCCGTAGACAGATCGCTGAATAAATGTGTCCATTCTAAAAGTAGCAACGCTAGAGCCCATTAACTGTTACAGATGGTTCCAAATTGACGCACAGGTTATAAGGCGACTGGATTAGGAGAGTAACACTTGGCCGCATATCATACACTACATTGAACTAAGAAGATACATTTACAGGGCCCTCAGTATGGTTTTACATCAGCTCGTGTTGCAGTTTTTATATGGTATGTAGAATAACCATTTCTGCGGCAAATGTTCCGAGAACCTCTATAACCCACAAAAACATTGACACTGAAACGAATGGTAAAGGATGATCCAAGGCGCACCTATAGCATGATAGAGAAGATTTTCGAGACTATCTTGTATGACGGATTTTACATAAAAACGTTATTTATCGCTGGATGCAGCATAAACGAATAGGGTTTAAAAAACAGAGAGAATGGGAATAGCCAGCCAAACTATGTAGATGTTGGACAAACGTTACAACAGGATCATTCCAAATGTGGTGATGAGACTTTTTTACCCTTTTATGACATTTTGACACGTCAGCAAACCTACGCATTAAAAGGATGTACTTTCCACTGCACCAGAAAGGTGGCGTTCAGTAAAACAGGTTACCCTGGTTATATACACCATTTTCTTCAGTCTGATCAAAGTATCAAGTGAGAGTGACAGAAAGCAGTAGTAGAAGCTGAAGTGGTACACTACCCAATGCCTTTCCAAAGTTCTGTATGGATTGAGAGTTAAGGGCTTAATCATGATTATTTTTTACTTCTTGAATTTTTACAACGTAGCAATATGTAAACAGTAGAAAATTGGCAGATTTATCAATTTGTGACATATTCCCTAAATTAAAAAATTTCCACGAGCACGTCAGTTCACTTCGGAAGACGAGATAGACCGAACCATAGTGCAGTCTCTTGACAATATTTATTCCAATAAGGGAATGGGGTGCTGCTTTTGATTTATAGAAAGCAACATTAAATAACTGTAAAATTGTGTTAATGCGGGGCGGGCAGTGGTCATAGCAAAAATGAAAATGTCATTATTTTGGCTAATTTTATTGTATCTTACAATTGATAGTATAATCCTACTATACTGTTTGAGGTATTTTTTGCTTATCCTTGAAATAACTATTATCAACTCTATTCTATCCCGTTTCTTTTGTAACAGATTTTAAGTAAATTGCTGAAAGATTTACCATTAGTGGCCCCCAACTTATGAAACCACAAAAGTATTCTTATAAGCGACTGTAGCTCTTTAAACATACTACCTTCCATTTAGAAAAACAAATTAAAATGCATGGAAACAATAGAGTACAATTATATGCAATTATAAACAACCAACAACTGTTGCTATACTAAAAATTCCTAGTTCTAGAAAACAAAGATAAAGTTGTTTATTTAAAAATATACATGCTTTAAGTATACAAAATTCTAGTCATTATGGGAAGACATAGATACAAATAATTTGATATATTCGGTGATTATTTTGAATTCAGGACATAGTACACAAGTATTACTAGCAGGCTTTGATGTCAATTTGACGTTTTGTCCTTTACTAGGATACGGACAGATCGTTGTCCCCTCTCACTCTAAATTACTTTAGAGTGGACAAAATCGTTAAATTGACAACAAGGAACCCTAAGTATGATTATCCTTGATAATGATATTATTTGAGAGTTGACTGTTATTTCTAAGTCGTCAAAGTTAATTAGCATTTTTGGTTTGAATGCTACCTCTTAAGTTTGCGGACTAAACAATATGTAAATGTAAACGCCATTATCTCCCTTAGGGCCGGTTGCAGAAAGCAATGTTAAGTCTGGTGTTAGCTAACGTCGCGTCAAAGTGAACAAATTCGCATCAAATTTTGTTTACTAATGTATTAGTTACCATAAGCATTTGAGATTTGATTCGTTTTTGTTCACTTTGACGCGATGTTAGCTAACGCCAGACTTAACATTGCTTTCTGCAACCGGCCCTTAGTTTTTGATTCTTGCTGTGTACGGTGTACCTTGGATACTAATGGAATACGGGAATATGGAAAATTAACTGAGTATAGGGAGTTTTTGCATAACATTCCATTAAAATAGCGGTACGCTAACGTTTATGTTGCTTAGCGACTTTAATGATACAGCAAATCCAAATAAAAATTTTCGATGTTAAAGTAACGTTATCCTAAAGGTTTTTAACGTGGCGTTTCACAAAAACTCCCCTAATAAGACACGCCTTAGGCCTTATATGTAATACGCTATAAAAATGGGTTCCTCGCCAGTTAACCGAAGCACTAAAGGAAAAACAAATGGAAATTTGTGCTAATCTCATAAACAGTTTCGACGAACGAGCACTATATTTTTTGATAATGTTGTGACTGTGGATGAAACATGCGTGTCTACATATGATCTAGAAAATAAAAATCTGTCAAAATAATGGCGTCACACGTGAGTTGTGAACGTGACTAATATTTGAAAATCGTGACGTGAAGCTGAGTGAACGTGAGTGAAAATTTCCAAGGCGTGATTCACGTTTCACGTTAATTTCACGTTAAATATTTAGTAACGAATAAAAAACTGCAGGGTGCCCCGGGTGAACCTATTTTTAGAAAAGTAATGTTTCGTTTTGTATACTCGACCTAACACTGAAAATGTCGATTACGTTTTATTTTTAAACCAATTTATTGTGTAGATGTGTAGATGAACTGATTATTCTAATAAAAGTAATGTTTAGTTTTGTATACTCGCCTTAACGGTGAAAATGTTGATCCTTGTACGTAAAAGTACTTTTAAACCTACGAATTAAAAGAATACCTTCTATACCCATACCAATAAGGGAAACGTCAGTATTTATCCCTTGTCGTAAGTTATTGTAGTCAATTTTCATTTTTTTCTTTTTGTGTCACTATTTTGATTGCAACATATCACGTAAATTATGTCACGTGCAAAACATATTTTTAGTTCTGTTTAGGGTTTTTTTCATTGATTTTAAATTTGAACATTCTCTTCTATCTGAATTTAAATTTTGAAATAAAAGCTGCGTGTCACGTCCTGAGTGGCATGGCACGCCGTGAACGTGAGTGAACGTGAGCGTAAACGTGCGTGAACGTGAGTGTTAAAAGCAAGCGTGAAACGTGCGTGACGTGAGTAAAAACTCACTCACGCGTCCATATCTACACGTGATCTTAGAGGAGAGACCTTAGAAAAAAAGGCACCAGAAAAATTTTGGTAGCATTGTCTTACACCATGATAATGTAAGGTCCCATACTGCATTTGCTACTCAAGAGGCGGTCGAGAAGCTGAGATGGTCAGTTTTTCCACATTCAGCTTTTGGTCTTGCTTTAGCTCCATCAGACTTTCACTTGTTCAAGCCAATGAAAAAAGTATGAACGGAATTAGATACGAATCATTGGAGGAGGTAGAACAAGCTGTAGATCAATGGATGAAACCACGAATGCATCTTTTTTCAAAGTAGATTTGAGCGATTGGTTTTAAAGTGGTGCACGTGTTTAGAAAGAGGGGGGGGATTATGTTGAAAAATAATATATTGTAGTTCAAAGTCTGAATAAATATTATACGAAATTTCTTTTAGATATTTCATAACTTAACGATATTACATGCCTTACTTATGGTACAAGCGAACATATTTATGAATAATTTCTAAGTTATTCAGATGCCAAATGGGTATTTTCAGATAATTCTTTTATAGTAATGAAAAATAACAATCAACATATAGTAATTTACGATACAAGTGCGCAAAGCTAGTCTTTAGTCACGATTGGGGCAGAGTTAAAACGCAAGTGAACGAGCGTTCTAAGCCCCGCGAGTCACTAATAGTATATTATGATACGAGTTTTATAAGAAGCATTTTGTAGCACGCACGGGTTTTGGGTACGACGAGCGAAGCAAGGAGTGTCCTGAAAGAGTGAGTTAATAAACGAAGTATCATACGGTATTTTATCTACTTTGCCACTTTTTAAAACACAAAATACAATTTCAAAATCTAGGGAATTTCGCGGCAGTTGGAAACATTTGTGCGGTACAATAAAGGCTGATATTGACAGTTCGATATGTACACAGAGCGAAGTATCTATGGTTGCCAACGTTAAACAAATGAATTACTCTGTTTTTAGTATTCTTATTATAGCACCCCATTTTGTCTATTACGATACGCAAACGAGTATCGTAATAGCCTCAGTACGAACGCAAAGTAGATAAAGATGCTTTGCGAATGTGTATCGTACAATATTTTATCTACGGTAGAATCTAGAACACACGGTAATTAAAAAAAAATATTTAAATGTAAAATAGGATTGCTAGCAAACGGTCATAATTTTGCTGGTTAAAAATTTTAAAACAGGTTGCGCTACGGACGACGGGTCTAATGAATTCTTTTAAACACGTTGCTACTGACGACGTAAACTAATGAACACATGTTATTAAACAGTCGTTTTACAAACTTAAAACTGCCAACTAAAAGTTATTTTTACACACTGCCGTAGATAAATGTAATTGTCCTAACAGAGGGTATAATGATAACTACAGCTTAACTACCAAATTATTCAACACTCCCCTTCCAAGACAAAAATGTATCTTCCATTTAATTTGAAAATTAGTTCCTCAAAACAAAAAACAAAATCGAGAAAACAAAAAGGAGAACATTTAGGAGGCATCAACTTTGCCTTTAACAAGGCAACTAGCAAATATCTTGAAAATTTCGGGGTCAACCTTCCATAGAATATTGAAGTCGAAGAATACACGCTTCTGTAAAATTTTGCTACTTCCATCAGTAATTGCCATGATGATCATGATAGGGGGATTCACTAGTGCGTGGTAATAAATGGCATAATTGAACAAAATATTTCTTTTCACAAGTATTGGTTTCAGAGAAGAAAGCAGTTTTTATTAAAGTGATCTTTTCACCCGCCATAATTGTCACTATTGGAGCGATAAAAAAAGGACAAAGCTTAAGGTCTTTCAATTCTCCCAACTGGGGGCGGGCTGCTATAGGGACCTTCCGTCCCTCTTCAGCCAAGAACGGGAAACTCGGGGTGGGTGAGAGAAAGGACGGGTGGAGACTGGAAGAAAGGCCAGGAAAGGTGGAGAAATACTACCCCGGCATTCGCCTCAGAGAAGGTACTCTGTTGACTCAGGAAAACCACCTAAAAACCTGGATTAAGGCAGATGGTCGCGGGAGGAGCGATAACAAGCTCCACATCTTTCGGGAGAAACATATCCAACATCTTCAAAAACAGAGTTTCTGGATTGGTATTTGTCACAATCAGAATGTAGCCTACTTTAGCTGGATAAATGCAAAAAACCCGTAATGAACTTCTGAAAGCGGAAATGGTGAAATACAGTGTGCTTCACTTTACATGGAAGCACCCCTGTATTTTCTTTGTTTTTGTATTAATCGATTTGAATTTTTTACCAGTTGTACAACTCACCAAGAGGCATATATTCATGTCCTTGAGCGCAAATGACGGTTTTGGCCTTGCCTACTACGATCAAGAACTTGGGTCGTATTGTCAATATTTCGCATCGCGTTAGAGTTACAGCAAAAAGTTATTAAGCAAAGTTGTTTAGCATCAAAAGAATACCCCAAATACCGATTTTCGTTTAATAATTCGAATTTTTAATTTTTATCCATAAATTTGTCCCAAATTTCAACTTTTAATTTGGTATCAAATGGTGCCATAGAGAAACAACATTTATATTATTGTTGCAAACGTTATTAGCTTTTAATAATGGCTGAATTACGTTTAACTGTAGCTGAGAAAGTGGAAATAATTCGAATTAATGGTGAAAATGCAAGATCCAATAGAGAAGTAGCTAGAATATTTAATGGAAGTCATCCAGGGCGTGCACCTATTTATCCTGGAATTGTTTCAAAAATTAAGCAACTTTTTAATTTAACTGGAAATATCGTTAACCCCAGACCAAGAAGAATAGTTCGAGAGCATCCCTCGGAGGCAATGATTTTGGCGGTTTATGACGCTAATCCTCCTGAGATATGGCATTAAATGTAACTATTGCACCATCGAAAATTTGCCGCTGCTTGCATCGTCAGAAACTAAGTGCCAGGAAAAAAGGTGCACGCCCTGGATGCTTTCCATTAAATATTCTAGCTACTTCTCTATTGGATCTTGCATTTTTACCAGTAATTCTAACAGCCGTATTCATAGTCGTTCGCCAGCGGCTCGCCGGCGACTCGCCGGGGTTTCGTTGTGAATAGTATGTTGGCGACACTGTACGTCTATGTCAAATTCGAGGTTAGCAGGTTAGATTTTGTGTCAATTTCTGTCAAAACTGACGGAAAACCTAACCTGATAACCTCGAATTTGACATAGACGTACAGTGCCGCCAACATACTATTCACAACGAAACCCCGGCGACTCGCCGGCGAGCCCCTGGCGAACGACTATGAATACGGAGCTAATGACGTTTGCAACAATAATAAAAATGTTGTTTCTCTATGGCACCATTTGATACCAAATTAAAAGTTGAAATTTGGGACAAATTTATGGATAAAAATTAAAACTTCGAATTATTAAACGAAAATCGGTATTTGGGGTATTCTTTTGATTCTAAACAACTTTTCTTAATAACTTTTTGCTGTAACTCTAACGCGATGCAAAATATTGACAATACGACCCAAGTTCTTGATCGTAGTAGGCAAGGCCAAAAACGTCATTTGCACTCAAGGACATAAATAGATGCCTCTTGGTGGGTTGTACAACTGGTAAAAAATTCAAATCGATTCATACAAAAACAAAGAAAATACATGGGTGCTTCCATGTAAAGTGAAACACACTGTATAAGGGAAATAAGACAATATTCACTTCCTGTCTGAGAACATCTTAAGCATGTTTTCGTCGGTATCGATGGATTTGCGTTGTACGAGTACAAATTGAATGGCATGCACTATAATCGAATATGAAATCTGAAGGCAATTGTTTAAAAAAATCAATCGCCTTCAACCTTTAGAATATTTACATGCTCTAATCGTGAAAAAATGCAGAAAACTATTAGCATCTGAAATATTTTAAAAGGTCCTAATTGAATTTATAATAGGCTCTACTATTTTCAAACTGTCAATGGGGAACACTTTGAGCATTAAGTTCAAAGCTGATTCATGTAAAATTTATTATAATGGAAAGAATAATTAAATATTGTTTCATTTATTGTTATCTCGTTAAAGTGTTACTCTTGTTTCTTTCAAATTGCTGAAATAAATGTGCTCTCCTTTACGCATTGGTTTGGGCTTCTCTTCCCTAAGGTGGAAATTCGTAAAGGGGTAACTAATTTCATCACTCTGAACAGCGTCAGCGTGGGAACTGAGTACCAGAAATTGGTAACTGTTCAAGTACAACTACAGCTTGATGGATGTTGGAAACATATCCTGTCTGCAAGCAATTCGCGGAATTCATCCCTCCAAGAATGCCAAAATCTGTGACTGCTCATTGTCTGGGAAGTACTGGAAGAAAATTAGTTAAAAACTTACAACATTCCGATAGAACAGGCCATGGGCTCGCCCTGCATGAACAGCTACGTATGGGGTTATTATGGTTGTTATAATAATTTTATGCTTGTATACGTTTCAGTATTACATTAGTTGTGTTAATTACCGTCTAATGCTGTTTATTTAAGTGTAAGCTAGACAATAAGCTGAAATCTCATAGTTCGAATATATTTTCCTTGTATTATATGATTTTAAAAATCGTAAAGCGCAGAATTTGTAATATCGAAATTCCTAGGGCAGGAACTACCTATATTTAGTTTTTAAAACATTAACATCGAAAAGTTTTCCATGTAACCTAGTACTTTTTCACGCAGAAATAATCAGTAATAAGTACTGAAAGTTATGTAGATTATTTTTGGGGTAGTAGGTATCACGAAGATCCATTGCGTGTGGGTATAAGTAGGACGAGTTGCGGAGCAAAGCAAATTTTTAACTTGAGCTCGCCAGAAGTTAAGTCTCCCTATCAGTATAACACCCCCAATAACTTAAATTCTATTTTAAATCATAGGAAAATAGTAGCTTCTACGCTAAAAAATTAGAGAATTGTCTCACTACAAGCGTCAAGGTCTCTATGATCTCTCACTTTTTAATTACTTTTATCTACGACCACTACTAAAAGTAGACTTTTTAGCGCTACCTTGTTTTACTAAAAGTGACGTTTTATAGTTTACCGTGGTTAAAGAAATCAGCTGTTTAGCCCATGTGCTAAAAGTGAAGTGAGGTTATAAAACTACAATTTCGAACTGGAAGTGAAGTTGTAAAGTTATTCTAGTTGCTTCTTGCGTTACAGGTAAAGTGTTTTTGAAATAATTAAAGCGTTATGTAATGAATACAGTCAGATGTGGAGTATTAATAATTACATTTCGTAACTGAACTTGACTACTGTCATTCGCAAACATTCGCCCGCGCGTCATGGCCTACTGTTTATTATGACATAAATTAGAAGTGTCGTAGATGCAAACCTTTGTTAAATCGATATTTATGGATTAATAACAGTAAAATTAAGGTCGTAGATAATATATTGTATGCAACGCGTGCACGTGTCTCGTGCATAAACGTCGACTTTTAGCACTTGTTGCATAAATAGCTATTTTATGGCATTTGAATATGCTAATCTAATAAATATTTTCTTTTTTCAGGTAAGCGGAATCCATGTAGCAGCCATTCCAAGTCAGAGTGAGTATTGTAAACTGTTCCCTTAATCGTTGTTATTTTGCTCCAATAAACCGTTGTTGCTTTTCCATCACTAAACTGTCCAAAAATCGGCGGACTCGGCGATTGGCGAGTATTTTTGTATAATCAAACTTTCGTTCGTACAGAAATCGAAAGTGGCCCCATTCTTCTCCCGTTCGAGCCGAAAGCGCGAAGTTTCTTTCACGAGTTCTTGATGCTGTAAAATAAACAGGAACCGGAGCGCGGCGGAGCGTTTTGCGCCCTTTTTTCGTGATAGTTTCCGAGATTAAAAAAGTTTTAATTTCGTAAACGCTGCTCAGGGGTCATCTTTGCGGCTGAGCGGCGGTCACGTCGAGCCATCACGACACTTCCCGAGACGTACATAAAAGCTCAGGTTGGTCGCGATTTCGAAAATCCGACCTGGGAATCAATCTCCTTGAAATTTAAAATCACAGCCTTCATTACTGAGTACTAGCTGTAAAAGAATTTTATTTTGACTATAGAGCTACCTTGACGAAATCGACTTTAATTTGTTCTCATAAATTTCATTTTACGGGCGAGTAACGAGGATCCTGTTAAACCGATATTACGGTTGGTTTATTATTAAGAAACTTTAAGGAAAATTGAGGGTAATGAAAAAAGCGAGGTTTAGAGTCTTGTAAAGATTTCACTTGAGCGGATATAGGTCAAACTTGTTGTTCATATGGGAATACAGCCTGTGGACGCGCTACATCACTCGTAAAGTAAAATTTATACTCTGTCCCAGTTGCTTTTTTACAAATTGTGTCAAGAACGTATTATACCGGCTTTAAATTTTACTGAAATTGCTAGCAGAATAGCGGTACTACAAGTAGCCTTTAAAATAATAGAAACATTTAAAATATTTAATAACAATTTTTTGTACTCCTCTACCGTAAATTTTAAATTATGCACAGCGACGCCTATAATTGGCCTAACGGCTGTTGGCTGAGTGCAAATTAAATAAATTAAATAAATAAATAAATAATGACAATTTTACGACACAAGCGTTTTAATATTGTGTTCCACGACCCTATTAAAAGTATGCATTTTACCAATAGCTTGTTGAACTAAAAATCATGCTCCGTAAATTCCGCTGCGTATTTTTTTATCATGTGTGATTTTGAATTTTCGTCCTTTAAACTGGAAGTTAGAGTTAGAGGTGAAGTGCTTTTTAAATAATGTAAAAAATCATGCAATTAAGAAAGTAAAATTGTTACTAATTACTTATGACAACTGCCGACTTCAGAAATAGTTACCGGCACTGGCCATTTCTTTACTATGACATAAATTATAACTGTCAACAATCTAGAACTTTTTTAACTCGATATTTATAGATTAATAACAATAAATTTTAGGTCGTGGAAAAAATATTCCACGCAAACACGTGCTAAAGGTGTTATAGCACTTGAGATGTTATGAAACTCAGCCTACGGCTTCGTTTCATAATTTTTGCGCTACCAACTTTACCTGACTCGGCGGTTAAATAACTCGGTCGCTACGCACCTTCTTGACTTTTATGTAATTAATTATTTTCATTTGTCAAAATACTCATGGGATGAATGGTCAATAATATTTGTAAAAAAAATTATTAACCCCCCCTATTCTCCTTGGGTCTACTTGACCCAATATCTTCTTAAAGTTTTAATAACTCTCTTATTTTATACTCTACCCGAGTTTTAAGAGTATTTGTTGTTACTTATCTAAAGGCGGTTGTTACAGAAGTGCCGCTTGGGTCATTATAACCGAGGACTGATAATATATTGTAATAGTCCCTCGTTTAAATAATAAATGGGGTTTTAAATATAATCTAATTATGGCAAGGAATACTACCCTTTCTAAAATATTTTAGTTTCCATTAAGAACCTGCCTGTCAAACTCAGGGCACATTAAAAAAGCGGTGCTCCGGTAAACATGAAACAAACTTAGCTCAGGGTGCCGGTTCATAAAATTAAGGAAAACCTTGTATGAAACTAACTCGTTGTAAGCTCGGGTATAAGGGCAAATGCACAATTTCCGTTTGATGTTAAGATAAACTCTAAATTTGACTGTCACAACAAAATGATCTGTGGTCGCAAGAAACAGCATAAAATTGAATTTTAAAATACCAAAATGGCAATGGTATGTAAATGCGACTAATACCGTGACCTATCAACTGCTAAGCTCGTTTTGTTTCTAGTGTGACGTCGAAACCCACGCGCGATCGTATTTTGTTCTACAACCGGCCAAAACTGAGAAATGCCACGTCATCTTGCACTTTTAAAGGACACTATCTAAATTGGAACCTGGTGCTACACCTCCTAGATAGTCTGAACTTGATGAGATCCAATAATAGTGGACCTACTCCAACGTTTTCCCTGTGAATTTTCCTTGAAAAGGGCTGCTTCGTAGACGGGATACGTTTTATTGGGACGCTTCGTCGATGGTAATTCTCGTGGTCGCTTCCTGCCCCGAAACTTAGTATTCAGGCACTCAGGAGGAATGGACTACATGTTGGATACAAAATCCTTGCTGGCCGATGCAGCTCCCTTATCAAAATAAGCCCTCGAAGTTACTCGCACTTGGACGGATCTTGCTGCTGGTTAAACTGCTACTCTCGGACCTCTTAACACTTGGCAAACTATACCCAAAGATGCATTGCACACTGGCGAATAACTTTAGGTACAACTGGTATTAAACAAACTTTTTTTAAATAATTTTAAGCAATAAATTGTGGAGCTCAATTTGCCCCAACACAAATTTTTACAAGCTTGTTTGGTAATTTTAACAAAAGACTGTCACGTCACTTAGGAACTAGATTTTCAAATTTTATAAAAGAAATTAACATTTAAACATGTTTCACCTTATGGACTACAGTTTTGATGTCATGTCTTTGCCTAACTACTAAAATTGTCTTTTTCTTGAAATAAATGTCGCTACACTTTGGTATAGTTTCAAATCACTTTGGTTTATAATGCACTGTTACACTTGAAGTTCCTTTTAGCGTCTCACTAATTGTATTTTGATCGGTTGCCTTAAATTTTATATTGCTCTATTGCAATCATTATTTTGCTAGCACTGTTTCGTTTACCTTTTAGCTAATTTGCCGTTTTCTGGCTTATACCTTTAATACATAACGCTCATATACTCTCTGTATTTAACAAATCATTCTGTATCATTTTATTCACATTATGTTTGGCGTAAATAAGCTCAAATCCGTCAGTTACAAAGTAAATTGCATTAGCCCTTCCGAACATTAATGATATCTGAAACTCTGAACGTAACCCTTCTGAAACCTGCTTTATTTCATGCTAACTTTTATCCCGCAAATTATTAGTTACTGTTGCTCACATCAAGTGCATTTATTAATGTAAAGTACTAATTATATTGCAATAAATAAAATATTTAATTCTGTAACCTTATTCATTTAGTTAATTAGGCAATCAGAATTGCTATAGGCAGTGAACCATTACAATATAGGACAGCTTCGGAAGTTAACTATATTTCAAAGAATAAATAGTATTCCACTTCTACAAGACAGATCGTATACGGATCTGTACAATTATCTAACAAGCCATTGCTTGTATTGAACCGCGTTAGATTCGCCAGCCGCGCATTACAATATATTATATTATACTCTACACGTATAGGGGATTCGTTTATGCCTATCTACAAGGTAGTCTACATGGTTCCAGACCATGATACTGGGCCTATAAAGTGACCTTTGGAATGACCTACCACAATCTGGCAACATGGCTCCGCCAACTTTTGCTGTCAGTGCACTGTCCCTGTCATTCTGATACATGCTAATTAAAAAAAAAGTCGATAAAATCGTCGCTATTTACATGTAGTGCGTCACTTTACTATAATAATCGATTTAAAAACAATTCTTAATATGTAGGTACCTAATTCTCCATTGCAAATACATCCCTACTCATTTTGATTTCATCGAAAACAGTAATTTCTTCAAAATAACTTGCATGGAAGCTAGTGGTATTGTAATCGGAACAAGCCCTTCCATCTTATCAAGCGTTATATCGGCTTTTTTAATGTGCTTTTCACAAACAACACTAATCTTGCCCATTTGCAAGTCCTCTCAATTCAAAACTTGTTACCATTTTTGTGCCACTGTTTCATTCGATGGAAGTTTGAACACGCTAATATATGAAGCAGCTGATGAAGCTTAGTTATTTTGACTAGCAGCTTAGTAAGCAACACTACCAAATTATTTTTGAAAATGGCGTGAACTGTGTGTTGATAACATTAATTTAACAAGGGCGGCTAACATTATTAGCACAATTTCTCCCCGAAGTATAATTCTTTACGAATTCATTCTAGATCAGTTGCTTTTCTATCATCTTTTACTTAAGAGAATTTAACTAAAACACTTGATGTTCAAACGGTCTGTTTACCGTAAATTGTGCGGAAACACATTAGACTGAAAAACTAGTTCGCAATGTGTAACAACTATAGTAGACGTGTGCCACTCTTAGTATTAATATGGTATCATTAAGTCAAATTTCAATACCCATTGCTTACAAGCAAGTACTTTTATGCAAGCGTTGTGTTTTGCACTTATGCAAATAGTAGGTTATTAGATCGAATAGCAACACACGACACAATTTAATTGTAGATAAAGCTCAGTACCTTATTTGATTCTTTAATATATTTTTGAACTCTGAAGTGTATTCATTTGTGAAGAGACACAGGCTAAAAATGTTTAGTAGAAGTACTTCATTCTAAACTGACACGTATTTCTCTAATAGTACTAGAGAAAATTAAAATTGTAACTGAAATGAGTTCGAGCTATTTATGAACTAAGGGAGAACTACGATTTTAACCCTGAGACTGGAAATAATGCCTGAGGGGATCGAAAGGAATCGCGGGCATTTTCAGTTCAAGTGTTAACGAACTTTATTCCAGATAAATCCTAAAAACTATTAATATTGCAATAAATAAATAAAAGAAAATATGGCCGTCTGTCAATAACTATAGTTCATAGTCAGTTACATATCAAAAGTCAGGTACCTACTCAATAACTATTTATGTTACAAGTAACGAAATTAAGGAACTTTTTGAACGAGCGAGTGTAGCGAGCGAGGTACATAAATAGGCGAATCTAAAAGTCGGTTTTCCTACGTGTTACATATATATTATTTTTGTTCTACAGCTTTGAAAACGTCTTTTTTTTTATTAAGAAATTACAGTTTAATCGAGGAAGTAAGGAAAAGTCGAGGAGATCAAGATCATACCAGAAAGTGACAATGTGTATTTTGATTTCGACCAAAGCAAACACAACATTAGTTTTTGTTGCTATGGTTGTAATTACTGCTAAAAAGTAAAAGGTACTAGTACGAAAAAATGGGTCTTTTCGGCAGCTAAACACTGTCGCAATTGATAGCTTTTCGATCCAGTACAACAAAAAATAATTTCATTTCCGGAAAAAAGATATTTCAATTTTGCTCTATGTACAATACTAAAAGCTGAATTTACTACGGCTTTTCTTCTTCTGCACGCTAATGTACGTCCACATAAGGTAGTGCAGACGCAATACGTCATATTGCAAATAGATGCTCGTCTCCGATATTATATTCACATTTTCTTAGACTAGTAAATTAGTCGTTTTATATTAAACGCTATTGTAATAACAACGCCAGGCAAAGCAATATAAGTCCTGTAGTGAGGTGGTTTTTATAAACAAGTGTATAATAATTGCTTTAGATCCAATATTATTTAACAGCGATATCAGTACCGTAAAGTGAAACGAAGGTTACGGTGAACAAGGAGTAGATGCGTTATTGGTTTTACTAAGTTGCGTCTTGCGTATGAAAAAGCTACTATGTATTCGAATTGCATATCGTGCTACACGAAAGCTTCTACATTCTACTACTACACATTGAGGCCGTGACCGGACTGTTGAAAAAAAGATGTTCGAGCACGGTGGGCAAATAAAACAGAACAGTTTGGATTCGGCATATGCCATTTTCTTTTAATAGGACACGTTCATACACAGTTGTATCTTAAAAAAGCTTGAAATTGTTATTCCACCATAAAGACCAATATTAATATTGTAGCTTTAAAAACTGCATATTACATACTGCATCTTTAATCAGACCTTTTTTTAATAACAAGCGTATTTTAAGTGCATTTTTCTGCACGAAAACAAAATCGTTCTAGTACATATAATAGTAATAAATTATATATCACTGAATTTTCTAACTTACCTGGAAGTTTATTTCGTGATCAATAGGTGGTCTTAACAAGAAAAAGAAAATTATTAAACCGCACGAGTAATAAAAAAATAATGTGCCAAATAGTAATGTACGATACAAGTGCGTAAAGCTAGTCTTTAATCACCAGTGGGGCGAGTTAAAACGCGAGTGAGCGATCATTTTAAGTCCAGCGATTGACTAAAAATGCATGTGTATCGTACAATATTTTATCTACGATAGAATCTAAAAAACACGGTAAATATAAAAAATATTAAAAATGTAAATTAGGATTAATCTCGTAAATGACGTTTTATGGTAGCACTATTGAATTTCTGTTGGTTTTTTTGTTACTAGTAGCTTGGACAACGCAAAAGCGTAATTTTTAAATTTTGCGTTTTTGTTACCTGGCAAATTTATTTATTTTTGCTTAAGTTAGTTCGAAATAAACAATATTTTGATTTAACCATATAATTTATAGTTTTGACATTAGTAACTTAATTCATTGTTTCTAGTTACCCATAGCTTAACTTAAAAGTATTAATCGTGATATAAAGGATTGTTTTTAATTGGATTTTGACATTGACAATCCGGGACTATAGTGAATAGAGTTTACTAACAACCGGTCGTAATTTTGCGTGGTTAAAAACTTTATAACACGTTGCTACTGACGACGTGCCTAATGAAATCTTTTAAAGACGTTGCTACTGACGACGTAAACTATTAGAAACATGTTATTAATCAGTCGTTTTAGAAACTGTCAACTAAAAGTCAATTTTACACACTGTCGTAGATAAAAGTTCTATTTAACAACAAGCTTTTAAGACTACTTAAAATATTAATTAATTGCCTCTTTTTAATTTTTGAACGGTTAAGCTAGAAATTTTATTTTTTAAAAATCAGAAAAGGTTAACCATGTTTCTGCAAATTATTATTTGAAGCTAAAATTGAATATTCAAGCTTCGTAATCTGCTGAACCGGATAGTTGTTATCATATTATGTTATACATCTGATCGCGCCATATGTGCGACCACTTCGGACAAAGCTAATTCTCAAAGGTGAAGTACCGTTAGCGTATAACACGAATTATGCAAAGCACCGATACTTTGGAAGAGTTTAGATAGGTGAAAAGAAATGGAAATGTAACTTTGTATCTTTCGATAACCCAGGCAGTGTACTGCTATGCCCTCCTGACAGGGTAGTTGAGCGATAAATATATACACAAACTTTCCAGTTATTCCTATTAATATTCTACACAAACTGGCAAGCACTCATCATTAATAGGTTATGTTGGTCTCGAGTTATTATGTTTACATTCAACCGAAGTGGCATACTCAATTCCTCTTAATTTTCCGACATCAATGCGGTTGCTTTGTTTACAAAACTTATGTAGCTTCATGAGACCCTTCAAGTAAAGGTCAACAGCAAATTTGGTCGAAGTAACGTGTATAATAAACACACTTCCTTTTCCAAATATCGTTTGAAATAAAATGTGAAACGTTGTACAGTATATGATCAAGAATGAATAGAGCCTTCTTTGCGTACGTAGAACTTGAACTAATCTTTATCAGGTTAATCATGTAAATATCTAAGATTTCAGTCAGAGCTGGGCAGTAATTACTTTCTAATGAATTACTAATTAAGTTCCTTTTTGTTAAACTGTCTTGAAATTCAATTACTTTTCAAAATACGGTAATTGTAATTGCGAATGGCCTGTTTTGTTATAAAGTACTTGACAATTACTTTTTGAAAGTAATTAATTACTACATTCAATTACTCAATTACTTTTGACTAATTAATTTACGCTAAAGTATTTAAATGACTCGACAAGTACTTGAATTACTTGTGATAATTGAAATTACTCGCTGTAATTAAATCAATTACTAAATTACTGACCTTAATTGGGCCAAAACGCAAGAAAGAAGATAGGCCTTATTAAGCCACATCTTAAACAAATTGCAATTCCTGGAGCAATATAAGTATAGTTTATGTCTTACTGCTATATTATTGATATATACCTGGGATACAAAGCATATTATGGGTTACATAATGCCTTGGTGGGCATTATGAGTTACTATGGTACGTGGTCAGAAATGACAAGCGTCAAATTTCTGACAAATCAAATACCTTGTTGCGTTGATGCGTTCACAGCAATAGTTGATCGTCGAATAGAAGCTTTCTAATCCATATTATTTAGGTTATTAAAAAACACTAGTAAGACATAGTTTGGTATGCACCACGAGCACTCCTTGACGTTTATAACCTCGGGAGACTTTGGGACTCTCGAGCCAGAGACCGGACTTGTAAACTTTTCACCCTCGAGCGGGCATAAACAACTATATAATGCCATGGGTACATAAATAACTATTATGACTAGTTGGATAAGGGATAGTTTTGTGCACGAGCAATTTGGTGCAGGCTCGCATATTTGTAGATGGGATATGCATGTTAGCTTCAAGCTGAATTCAACCCTTTGATGGTGTCGATTTCTTGACCAATGAGGTCACCGCCACAAACGGTCTGCGAGACGGCTGCCTAAAATGTGGAAGGAATATTGTGTTATAATTTCAAATGCGTCGTGTGAACGTTAATTTTTATTTATTTGTTCAAAACGATATATGTATTAGCACAATCATGCTATCTACATACTAGTACAAATATACAACAATACGACCTTCTAGAGGAAGTAATTGAAAAAGTCATTTATACTGTGCAATTACAACTACCAAGTAATTGATAATTGAATTACTATTTCATTTAATTACTTTAGTTCTCAGCCAACAGCCGTTAGGCCAATTATAGGCGTCGCTGTACATTTTTATGGGGACTTCCAACCTCACTAACGACTGTCATGATGTTATTATGACATCAATTTGAGTAATGAAAATCTGATAATTCATTGGGCGGTAATACTTTTAAAAAGTCATCTTGCCCAGCTCTGATTTCAATACACACCTGCCGTGAGCTTATTAATTATATTTATGTCATCTTCTTATTTGTTTTTTTTTTCATTAGTTGATATAAAATGATATAAAGCAATACTTTTATCTTTCAACTTAACTGCAAAAGTTGATATTGTGAATAACTATATAATTTTTTTTTAATAATGAAGTTTATATTTATTCTCATGGAATCAATATCATTAAGTTCAAATTCAAATTATTTGACTATAAAAACATGATACCTTGCAGTTGCTTACACAAGTAATACCCAAAGGGGCTAAGGATAGCATAACCATAAAAAATCATTTCACCGCGGATTACTTCAGGCAGAGCCATAAATTACATATGGAAAGAACAAACTGTTGGAGGTAACTAACCGGGATTAAGTAAATCTCGCCGAAAGCGCGAAGACAAATGTAGACGAACCATTTTTAGAACTTCGCTCTTTCTGTAACGAGCATGCGTTCCATTCGGCCCTCGAATATGATAGAAAACAAAGTCATCTCTTCTGCCTAAAACAACACGCTGACATGTTTATCGAACTTCTTTGTTCGGTGTTAAAAATATGCATGATGTCGCCGTGTTTCTGTCCAACTAATCATGTCCCCGGCCGGCGGCACGATCGTTATTTACAACTTGCCTGTATGAGTGTTTCTTATTGGAAAAGTCACTTGCCGATGACTCCTTCTTCTAAATCGTCGCTTCATTTATTACTAGTTTCATCGACCGGGAGGAAACACTTCCAATAAACACGTAGCCTGTAAATGTTTATATTCATAATGAACAGAGCTGATTAAATAAGTTGTAAAGATGTGGCGTAATAAAACCTTGAATATATACAGAAAAATTGGGTAATTTACTAATACAGACTGAAATGAAAAATAGTATATTACATACCGAGGTGGGAAGTGTTTCATTACTGTCGAGAGATTAGGTAGTTTACCGAGACGCGTAGCGTCGAGGTCAACTTTATCTCGAGACAGTGATGAAACTTTCCACCGTGGTATGTATACTATTTTATTTGCAATCACCTAATTTTAAAAATAACTATAATTTAATTCTGAATAATAGATGTCTTGATGTAGCTAATATTTTTGTTACCATGAAAACAACCCACTCAATGTTTTGTTACCATGGAAACACCCCACTCTTCAGGTATGTAATATTTTTCGGGGTATGTAATAATTTCCTGGCTAGTTTCAAGTAATCATTTAGTTCCCAGCTGTTGTCATGTCATGGAATTGACACATTACAATGTGATTTCGAATAAAAATTATTACATTTTACCAAAATCGAGCTTCTATCATTTCATTTTTATTTAAATTCAAATGGGTAATCTGGTTGCTTTTTGATATTCCGCCAATGATTTTCCATTTTAATATTAATTTCTGCTCTTGCATATACTCAGCTTTTATTTAATTGTGCTGGTTAATTTATTTTTATTTACAGCCAGTCTTATAAAGATCACTAATCTGAGGTTAACTTTAATTCGCTGTTAAAATAAACAAAAGCGCATCAAAATTTGTTTACTAATGAATAAAATATCATAAGCACTAGCGTTTTGATGCGCTTTTGTTTATTTTAACAGCGAATTAAAGTTAACGTCAGATTAGTGGCTTTTATAAGACCGGCCGTTAGGAAGTTAATTTAGATTTATTTATACAAAGTTATGCCCCATTCGAGTTGAGTATCGCGCTTAAATTAAGATCAAATGTCTTTGCAAAGAATCATCATGTAATGGCAATTTATTATATAATACATGTAGCAAGGGCTTTGCAAACAGATCACGAACATCACAATCCCTCGAAAAAGGTCGACATCCGGACTGCTCATTATCTGACTAAGCAAATTGGTAAAATCTTGCCAAATTCCGAAGGAACAGATAATGAAGGGCACTGTATAAAAGGGTCATGGCATCGGCAGTCGCGTTTGCGTTTAACATGTTTTTTTCGAGAATATCCTTTATGCATGTTTACGTGGACATTTTTCATAACAATTAGTCCATTTTCTAAACGCTAAAAATTCGCCAAAGTTCTAACTTCGTTGACTCAAAACCGATTTTGAAAATTTTTTTTTTTATTATTTCGGAAAAAGTTTATAGAAAAGTTCTCCATAGGTGCGAAAGTGTGCTTTTTATTTTTTCAATTGTTATTAACAAATAAGTGTTTTTAATATACCCTTAATTAAAAAAATGTATAACTATTTTATTTATTTAAACGATTGCCTGAAATTTGACAACATAAGGTTTTTGGGGTCGCAGATTACGAATCTGGCCTCCAAATGGGTCTAAAAACAAAATGGCGTCGAAGGTTTTTAATTTTTTTTTTTTAATTTTTATTAGATGTCTGTGGGGTGTTGGGGTCGCTAATTACGAATTTGACATCAAAACTCAACTAAAATAAAAAATGGTGCATCCAAAATGGCGAAATTTTTTTATTTCTAATACCTATACCTAGGGATTTGTTGAGTCGCTGATCCCAAATTTTATGTTAAAATTTATCAAAAATGGAAAACGGTGTCTGGAAAATGGTGGAAACAAATGATAGAAGAGTTAAATGAGTATTAAAGATATTAGATTTTAATTGTTTTATTAAAATTAACCCAAGATACATTTAAAAACAAGGATAAAATTATTTAGCTTTAGTTTCTTCTTCCTCTACTTCTTCCATTGACACTGCCGGTCGTGAATTAGGGTAACTATTTCCGTTACATTCATCGCAAGCCGCCGAGCCTAAAGGCCACTTTTCCTACACCCTCAAGCTGGCCCGCAACTAGTTTTGTAGTTGAAAAAAAATAATTTTTAAGATGTTTTGTGGTGCTGGTTCTTGTGTCATTAGGATTGGAAAACACTTTCCTGTAACATATTTCCAACCCCAATCTTTCGTTGAAATATCTTGGTTTCCCAGGCACAACTGTGTTTGCAAATACACGTGCTTTAAATGTTGTTCTGCTGAATCCATCGTAGGGCACAATGATGCTAAATTAATACTTTTTTAGTAGACGCTTTAATAAAAGAGTCAAACCTAAAATTTAAAATGTTTTTATTTAAAAAATATATGTATCGTATTGTCTGTAACCTCATTTACCTTGCGCTATATGAATAATAAAAAACGTTCAATCAATTAAACATTCCTGTAAGAGTTTAAGCAGTTACTTTTCTTCGCACCATACATTGCAAGCATACATTTTATTCCAGCATTTTTTTATATAAATTTTAGCAGTCTCTTATAAACCACTGCTATTTTCAAATATTTTGGCAAATTTATTCTTTCGTGAACACAGCCATTGCTTCATTTACTAGGACTTATCCGTGTGGATCTTTAATAAGGTGCCGGTCCTATTTGTCTTCCTCATCCTTATATGTCTTCAATATATTAAACTAGATTCAAAAGCCATGATCTGCACCTTGACACCAAAACTCGCATGCTAAGATACTACATTTTTCCCATCTTGCTCTATGGGGTCGAGTCCTGGACACTTAACGAAACAATCACAAAAAAAAATCGAAGCCTTTGACATGTGGTTATACCGAAAAATATTGTGGATATTATGGAAAGACCGTGTAATAAATATTAACGTTCTGTAGAGAATGAAAAAAAAATAAAGAGGTCATGGACAACATCAAGGTACGCAAACTATAATACCTCGGACATATAATGAGGAATAAGAATAAGTGCGTTCTACTACAATCTATTATACAAGGCAAGATATATGGCAAAGGTGGAACAGGACGCAGAAGAATATTATCTTGGTTGCAAAACCTAAGGGCGTGGTATGGGAAATCATTCAATGAGTTATCTAGAATTGCAACCAATAAAGTGAAGATGACCGTGTTGAACGCAAACATACGAAATCGGATAAGCACCTGAACAAGAAGAAGAAGAAGATTCTTTCCTCTGTTAAAACATGCTGAAGTTGTGTCACATCCAGTTAAAGCATGTACAGAAAGTACATGCTCACTATACTTGGGATGCGCAAATTGAAGGCTTTTAGAAGAAGATATTTTTTTATTTTCTTTATTTTTGGCAGGTTTTAAAAAATATATGTATATCTTTATCAGGAGAAACTGAAGCTGTTAATATAAGTAATACGTCTATATTCTCTGATACTACGACTATGTTTCCATTTGATGCATTGACAGCTGCTGTAACTATTAACCGATCCGCATCACTTTCATCTTGAGAGCGGGGATATTATTTGCAGCTAAAGTTTATTTTAAAAAATTAATAAAATGACATGAACGATATTTTCCAGAAATTTTTCTTGATACAACTTTAAAGACCTGTCTCTTTCAAATCGAATATCTGGTGCAGTTTTTGTTTTTAGACGTCGGTCTCTTTCATCAGATTTTATTCTATGTTTCTGATAATCGACAAAAACAATTGCTTTTTTCCATAATTAATATATATCTAAAATTGCACCATACTGTTGAACAAGTTGCGATTTGTTTTTATGTAATAACATTCTTCCGTCGGTCACAAACAGAAAAATCTTTTAATTCAGTAATATCTTTTGGAAATTGTACAAAGAGGTCATAGAAAACACATTTTTAGGCGTTGGAAATTATAATATGTAATCGTATGTTATATTTAAATGTATTTAATCTATTTAAATTTGAGTTCGTTTAACAATTTAGAATTTTATTTGTATATAACGTTTATTAAATAATAATAATAATAATCGTACAGAATAAAAATTTATCTTTTAATGCTATATTTATAATTACCGTGTCCAAAACCTCTAGATATGAGGCAACGCGCGGAATTCAAAAAAGAGCTATTTTGCCACTTTAAAGACGTTATTTTTAATTTTTGATAAATTTTAACATAAAATTTGAGATCAGCGACCCAAAAAACCATATTTAGGTAAGAAATAAAGTCAGAAAAAAATTTTTGTTGCAATCTTGGATCCGCCATTTTTTATTTTAGTTGAGTTTTAATGTCAAATTCGTAATCAGCGACCCCAAAAACCCCTATACATCTAATAAAAATTTTAAAAAAATAAAAGAAAAAGTTAGACCTTCGACGCCATTTTGTAGACGCCATTTTGGTTTTTAGACCAAATTTGAGGCCAGATTCGTAATCTGTGAACCCAAAAACCGTATGTTATCAAATATCAGGCAATGGTTTAAATAAATAAAGAAGTTATACATTTTTTTAATTAAGAATATATTAAAAAACACTTCTTTGTTAATAACAATTGAAAAAATAAAAAGCACACCTTCTCACCTATGGGGAACTTTTCTATAAACTTTTTCCGAAATAATAAAAAAAAATGTTCAAAATCGGTTTTGAGTCAACGAAGTTAGAACTTTTTTCCTTTAGTAAATGGACTAAATGGTGATTATTGATAATCGAAAATTTTTAATTTACCGGGAAATTTCCACTTACCGTAGTTTTGACAAAAAACCGTAAAATTTTAGTATTTAGATATTTGTTTTGTCGAAATTGCACAGCACAATACTTTTATGTTATGTCGCGATTAATTTGTTTTTTATTTTATTTTTATAATTGTGCTAGTTTTAATAATCGAAACCCACTTCTGATATCAGAATTCACTGCACTTTTGATAATTAAATAAATAAGCGATACTGTTGCAAAACATCTTTATTAATACAAACTCACACTTGCAACAGTTCTCAGTGACGACAAGGTAAATATAGTCGGTGCAGTCCTGCGTAAATATTCATCATAACACTAACAAGTTTTATTAAAAGGCCGCCGAAACGACTTTTTAAAAAACGTTTATTTTTATTTTACAATGAAATATAACATTGGAAGCACACAGATTAGCTGTCAGACAATTTCTTACATCTAGCTACGAACTAACTGGAACTTATCTTAGAGGTGCAAGCTACTTGTATATATACTATGTCTAATCAACTAAGATAAGCGTTATATCTAAAAGGGAGCGCGAGACAGGAAGCCACGTGCGTTCAAGGTTGCAGACTTGCAATTCATACAAAGAAGCTATTTATCGTTCAAGGTTGCAAGCTTGCAGTTTTACACAGAGGGCCATTGTCTAGTCATAACATAACACGTCCGCCGATAAAATGTTCAATGGGTGGTATTCAAATATGCCTCCATTGAACTTACAAAGAGAAAAGAAAATTAAACTTATGCATTTACGTTAACTGCTTCAAAATCTTTATTTAAAAATCTAATAAGTTTAATCTTCATTGTGTTTCTATTATAATACAAATACAATATAAAAATTATTAACATAAGAATAGTACACAGAGTAAATATAATTGCAGACACACTTAAATTATCAGATTTAATATAATTAACAGGTTTTAACAAATTTTCATATTTATTAAGCTTAATTCGGTCCTCAACCAATTTCTGGGTGTCAATAGGTATCAAGTCAATCTTTGAAACATTTATGTGGTTTGATTCAGGAATTATTAAGCGGTCAATGTTTGAAATTTTTAAATTAACAATTTCATTTGAGGTTCTTTTTGCGGTGAACAACATGTGTTTTTGATTTATTGAAACAAGACAGTCTGAACTGAGGTGTAAGAGGTTAGTGCCAGATATTTCTTTTCTAAAATTCTGATTTTTACATTTGACGTCCAATATTGCTTCAGATGGGGAAGATATTAACCATGTCGCAGGATTTATTTGTGATATTTTGATCTCTGTTAAATTGAATAAATAAGGGATACATGTTTTATTTTTATTAAATGACAGAAGTTGTGTTTCGCACAATTTGTCGTTGGGGATTTCAAAGTAGTTATTTTGATTACAAAAGTAGGTGTCTAAAGTTATAAGTTTACAATGACTTATTTCAATGGGAATGCTGTTTTTAACGTTAAATAATAAAGTACTATAAGTCGGTATAATCATACGAAATTGATAATTTTGGATAAAAATCGGAAATGGTATTAATTGTATCATTTGATAATCGTTAGTTTTGGAAGTAAGAGGTATTTCGAATATAAATGTAATTCTGTTTTTAACTTGATAAACTTTTGTAATGATAATTGACTCGTATAAATGTAAATACTGTAACTCTGCAGGATATGGAATAGTTAAAGCTTTTTCTGATATGCTATTGAGATACGTCGAAATTTCATTTAGATTTTCAATTAAATCGTCATTATCAATTAATGACATATGCATCTGTTGATTTTGGGCAAAAGTTAATGCATTTTCTAGTTCCAAACAAGTGTTAATAAGTAGTTGTAAAAATTGAATTGCTTCTAGCAAGACTGTTTTTAAGGAGTATGTAGCGAGATTTTTGCCTAATTCCTCATTTTGTAAAATTGTTTTATTTATATTTCTGTCTAATAATTCTTGACTCTTTGCTATATCATTGATTACTGAGATGGTATCATTTAAAATTTTAGTTTGTTCTAATATAACGTCATTTTGAATTTTATTGCTTTCTTGTAATTTAGTAATCATAGATTCATATCTGACTCCATCGTTGGCGTCGAGGTTTCCAGTTAAAAATTTGAAGGCGGATCCAAGTCCGTCGAAAAGTTAATTGAGAGGACTTTTATTAATTTTATGTTTAATATTGTGAAATAATTGATTCAGAAGTTTATCAGCTTTTTCTACGTATTGTTTTAATATTATAAGTTAATTATTACGGTTGATAATAATGTCAATTTTCTCAAATTTCTATATTCAATAACATAACTTTTATTTTCGAGTAAAGGTATTACTTTCATTAAATTAGTTCTAAGTGTGTCATAATTAACAAATATAGGGGTATAGTCTATATTTCTAATAAGCGTCCATTCGCTTTGTTTAAGCACTACGTTTCCTAAGTTTAAGGGATATAATCCAGGATTATCTTTTAAATTCTTAATAATAATATCGCTCTGTATAACTGGTGATTGAGTCAGCAGGGTACAGGCGATGAAGAGGGTAGTAATCCTGAAAAAAGGGAGAGCAATAATTCCTTTTAGTCAGGGTGTTTTATATTTCCATTTTTTTTTAAATTAGATTTAATTTTGAATTTCAACTTTACTTCTGAAATTTGTTTTAACAAATATTTTGTTATTTAATTGGAATGTTTGATTTTTCCGAATTGGTTTTAATTTTAAATTTCATCTTTACTTCTGAAATTTGTTTTAACAAATACAAGGTGCCCCAAAAAGGAGTGGTAACTTTTCCGAATTGTCTCAACAGATGTCGCTTTTTTTAAAGTAAAATTAATTTACGAAATTTGGCAACATAGCGACATAAATAGTATAATTTTTAAAATGAGTTGGTATCACTTAACAATTTAACAGCCGGGGTTAAGTAAGTCATGAGATTTGTCATAGCATATTTATAGGTTATAACGAATTATTAACTTCAAAGTTTAGGCATTTAATTTGACTGAAATACAAAATTAACCAAACAGACAGTTTAGCTACAATATTTATACAACAGTGTTGGATACAACTGCAAGGAAGACAAGCGCCAAATAGGAATTTGATCAATAATCCCTCTGCTGAAAATGACCGCTCAAACGTTAATGCCAAGTGAATACCTACCTCAATGGTAGGATGTTCATTTTCGTCTGAGTAATAAACAACACAATTGTGCCTATATACCATGTCCAAGAAAGTGTTACAGAATTCAAGCCGTTGGTCGGGATCATCTTCATTTAAGGCATGAATTAGCTGAGGGCTATACGATTTTAAACCAATGTCGTCAATCAGCCAAGATACCGAACCATTAGAAATTTGAAGTTGGCGAACGAATCGCCGTTGAGACGTCGTGGGCTCGTCTAGCAGATGTTGGTGGATCTCTGTTGCATTTTTAAGCTTTCGCACTGATCTTCTCCGGCCACTATTCCTCTTGCACTGATTCGTCACTTCACCAGGTTCTTTCAAATTTGTTCATTAATTTCAAAATCGAATTCTTACTTGGCGCTTGCCTTCCATATACTTGCACCCACTTCTGTTGTACAAATATTGCAGCCATATTATCTGTTTGGTTAATTTTGTATTGGTAGAACCACTTTACTACAACAATTCATTCCTGAAATTCCATAATCTTGACAGGTAATATTATGTGACATTAATGACATTTACAAATTTTTCACCATATCGTTAAAATTCAAATGTTGCAACATATATTTTTCTTGTTTCTTAAGGTACAATAAGTGACATCTGTTGAGATAATTTGTAAAAGTTACCACTCCTTTTTGGGGCACCTTGTACAATATTTCTACA
>CALNHX010009593.1:31220-48368 GCA_940337035.1 Agriotes lineatus | reverse complement strand
GAATGTTTGATTCGCAGTCATTAACGCGCTCGCTCCTTTGTCGCTCGCGCAGTTAAACTGACAGCTCATTAAACATTCATTTTAAGCGCTTGTATAATAAATAACTATAAATTATAAATATAAGTAGTTACTTATTTAATTGGCGTATTTTAGCGTTAATAAGTAGTTTTAATTTTAAACGGTGAGGGACGTGGTAATTCCTTTATTGAACGCAACCTAAAACGCTAACAGAGAAGCCAATCTAGTATATAATACATATAAAGAGAACTAAACTAATTCTCGCAATCAAACGCTTAACGTGAACACATCGCGGCGACAGGTTTCTTAAATTCAGTGTACCATCGGCTAGAAATTCGCCAGCGTAATAATATGCGATTTCAATGGTAGAGTGGGGATAAAAGACCAGTCAACATCAGAAATACTAGGCAAATTTGGAGAAACAGAAAGAAACAATAATGGAAATAGACTACTAGATTTTTGCAGAGAAAACCAGTATATTGTTACAAACACATTTTACGAGACTACAAAAGTAACCAGTACACTAGAGTAGATAAAAGTAGAAGAGAAACATTGAAAATCGTGTATATATTGATAGGAAAAGAGGAAGGCAAAATGGTAAAAAAGAGTAGGGCAAGAAGAGGTCCTGAAATATACAGCGACAACTACCTACTACTAGGCAAAATGCGACAGCCAATAAAAGAAACTACATTGAAGAACAATACGGACAAGGAAAAACTCTATGGTAAAATTAAAACCTACAAACTAACGAAGATGGAATATGAAAGAAAATACCAAGAAATAATTAAAGGAGAAGTCAGAAAAGTCCATGAGGAATTTTTACAAGAAGATACAGAAAGCATGTGGCAGAAATTTAGGGCCATCTTGATAACAGCTGCAAAGACCGTCTGGGGTGTTACCACAATCAATAATCGAAATTAGCAAACAGACTGCTGGTATAACACTCTGATCTTACTAATTATTTACTTATTTTCGTGCAATAAATAATTACCATTGTTAAGGAAATTTTCAACATAAAATTTTACAGCCAGATATCCAGATGCCAGGGTTCAGTCTGATCAACTCAAATATACAATCAAGTACACATCAAACAAAGCGGTTTATTTTATATACCTATTTACAGTTTAAAATAATAACTAAAATATTCATGTGTTTTCAAATAAAAGATCTGGATTTTAATGTTAATATTTTAGCGCCTATGGGGTTAGGCAAGCCACGATACTTCTCGTTCGTACTTTCTCGGCGGCGTCGGGGAGCTCGTAGTTAGTGGAGCGTCCTCTACTCGGCTATACTGGAAACAGAAACTAAATTAAGTTTATTTACTTTTATCGTAGGCATGAAATAAAGTTATATTTGGTTTTATTTCGGGGGTGTTGAGATTGAACTTGATGTAAGGCGTAATCCCCTTTACGTCGAAGCTATTCTACAGTGCCCGCAAAACCTCGTGTGATGCAAAAACCTAGTGTGACAAGTGAAAATACGGTAGAATTAAACATCATGTGTCAACTAATGACTTTTAAGCCAAATTTGCGTTTAAAGCTGTTACTGAAATTCCAGGGGTGTCTAGGTGATAACTAGGGGTTTTCTAATTACGTTATTCAAGGTGAGTGAAACCTCCTTTAAGCTACATGAATTATTCCTAGCCTGAAGCTAACCTCACACTTTTTTGGTTTAGATTTCGGGAAGATTATGTACTCTGAATTGGGGCACTGCGGAAAGCATGGGAAATCTGTGGGACGAGTTTCCTCTAGGTGAGTGAAACTCTTAATCTTTACGGGTACGTTAATTACGAGAGTTTCGTTGCGGGCACTTAACCTCGCAATTTTTGTTCAAGTTTATGCACAGACCTGGAGGGCCTCGCTTTTAAAATGCTTTCTAAATGAATTACGTGAATGTTGTCGGGAAGCGGTTTCGAGGAGGTCTAAGACTCTTATCAGGCGTATATACAACAAACCACGTACGAGTTTTAGACCACACCGGTTTCGAAGAGTAAACGTATCCAAATTCCAGACAGGCATATAATTATAAACAATGATCCACGTCTGAATTTTAGACAAGATAACTCCTAAATAGGCTCGACGGAGATCACAGGCATTGAAAATCAATGGGCCACTTTGATCTTTCGGGGATTTCTGGGAAAGATTGGTTCTAGGACTAAAAGTCAAAAGGTTCTTCGGACGGGACCAGGATTTGGGCCCCAGAGGGCCCCAGGCAGGAAGCTGGTTCGGATTGCTGGATGCAAGTCCCATTCACAACGTACGATACCTCTTATTTATACATTACCATACGCCGTAATCTGTGCAGAATTTTAGGCAGGGATGCGCTGAACGACGACGGCGGCTCGACACCTCTGCGCACCTCGATTGTTTCTTCGTGCCTCGGCGATGTTTTCGGACAATTTGTGACGAAGTTTTGGCGGCGGTCAAATTCGAACGTATTCCAATGCGTAAAAATACGATTTCGGCCAGCGCTAACGTCACACAAGCCCCTTCCTATGGAGGAAACAGTCAGTGGGTGGACGTCTTCTTCATGGAATTGCCCCTTTCGGCTTGGAAAACACCTGGGGATCCCGGAATTCTCGGCACACAACTCAGACAACATACATTCTAGGGAACGCTGAAGTTATGGGAGTAACCGGCGTTTCTTCTGGCAGTGTCTACTAGGTGAGTATACTTTTGTAATACTTTCAACTGGGGGAGATATAAAAATCGCGGTTTCGACCTATACTCCTTTCAGGACTTCTCGGCAAAAAAACAAGTTCGGAAAGTTAGGACAGGCAACTGCTAATATGCAAGGGAAACTTGCTTGCAGTTTCTGGTCAACAGGCGGTTGTTGTGGCATTAATTTCCACCTGGATCTTCACTGGATTCAATTTCACCTGAAACATTCAGGAAAATGTTCATGTTGTACTCCGGTACGGGTTGCATACAATTCCGCAGGTTCATGCTCTACAAATGCACGTTTTCTTATAGGCACTAAGGCGAAAGCGTGATCATTTTCAGGAGACATTCAACAGCATGCATGCAATTAATAATACTGGCGGGTACAACGGGCACGGACAGGACTGGTAATTTTTCAGAATTTTCTGGATAAGCGGAATGAAATTTCATGGACTGCGTTCAATCACGTGAAAGCAGTTTCAGGCTAGATGAGACTAAATATTTCGCGGTATCGAATCATTTGTCTTCTCATACATTCATTCTACAGGCTCTTAAAATTCTACGGGGTGCATTCTGAAAGAAATGCTACTTACGGATGCTGAGCTCGCGGTATCGACTCGCATTCATTCAGGTTTTGTTCAATCGTGGGAAATTATTAAGGTTACGGGATTAACCGACTTTCTCACAATATTTGAACTTTAACTGGAAGAAATTAGTAGAGGTTGCGGAGACCAACTTACAATTTCATGGATATTTTGTATGTTTGCAGGTTACCTCGGTTCTGCGAAGATGGCTTCAACTTGGAAGATCTTGCACTGGACGTGATTTACCTGAAGGGTTCGCGTTCCAAAGACTTCTCGCGAGGGAGGTTGTGCTGCAGGATAGCACGATGCTCCACGTCTCTTGTAGCTGGCTGTACTTCTCAGGGTGAAGCTGTATACCAGGAGACGTCTCGGGAGGAAGTTTTTATGGAGGGAACTTACGAACTCGGGGATAATCTGGACTCCAAAACGCAGTACTGTGCTCAAATCTGATTTCTGGACTTCAGCTGGGGCTTTTGTACCTTCTGGAATCTCTGGCGCCACTTGGAGGTGACCTAGTTGCGTAGATGCCCTGGCTTTCGACGGTCGGACTCTTCCAACGGCCTGGGCTTCAAACAGGAGCTATCTATGGACTGGATTTTCTCTTTTCCATACTTGGAATCAACACCCTTCTGGTGGTTTCTAGATTTCTGGTGTTGGACAAGCTGGTGGCCTCTATGGGGCCGTTTTCCAACATTTCTGCAGGTAGTTACAGGCGGTTCTGGCGGCGGTAACATCTGGTTCTGGTACATGTCTGTGGACGCGGTTTGTACAACAGGATCTGCTGGACTTGCTGGTGAAGCGGATAAATTACTTGACTATATACTTGAGTTTATGTCTCTGCTCGGGCTGGCCATATAACACTCTGATCTTACTAATTATTTACTTATTTTCGTGCAATAAATAATTACCATTGTTAAGGAAATTTTCAACATAAAATTTTACAGCCAGATAGCAGATGCCAGGGTTCAGTCTGATCAACTCAAATATACAATCAAGTACACATCAAACAAAGCGGTTTATTTTATATACCTATTTACAGTTTAAAATAATAACTAAAATATTCATGTGTTTTCAAATAAAAGATCTGAATTTTAATGTTAATATTTTAGCGCCTATGGGGTTAGGCAAGCCACGATACTTCTCGTTCGTACTTTCTCGGCGGCGTCGGGGAGCTCGTAGTTAGTGGAGCGTCCTCTACTCGGCTATACTGGAAACAGAAACTAAATTAAGTTTATTTACTTTTATCGTAGGCATGAAATAAAGTTATATTTGGTTTTATTTCGGGGGTGTTGAGATTGAACTTGATGTAAGGCGTAATCCCCTTTACGTCGAAGCTATTCTACAGTGCCCGCAAAACCTCGTGTGATGCAAAAACCTAGTGTGACAAGTGAAAATACGGTAGAATTAAACATCATGTGTCAACTAATGACTTTTAAGCCAAATTTGCGTTTAAAGCTGTTACTGAAATTCCAGGGGTGTCTAGGTGATAACTAGGGGTTTTCTAATTACGTTATTCAAGGTGAGTGAAACCTCCTTTAAACTACATGAATTATTCCTAGCCTGAAGCTAACCTCACACTTTTTTGGTTTAGATTTCGGGAAGATTATGTACTCTGAATTGGGGCACTGCGGGGTACGTTAATTACGAGAGTTTCGTTGCGGGCACTTAACCTCGCAATTTTTGTTCAAGTTTATGCACAGACCTGGAGGGCCTCGCTTTTAAAATGCTTTCTAAATGAATTACGTGAATGTTGTCGGGAAGCGGTTTCGAGGAGGTCTAAGACTCTTATCAGGCGTATATACAACAAACCACGTACGAGTTTTAGACCACACCGGTTTCGAAGAGTAAACGTATCCAAATTCCAGACAGGCATATAATTATAAACAATGATCCACGTCTGAATTTTAGACAAGATAACTCCTAAATAGGCTCGACGGAGATCACAGGCATTGAAAATCAATGGGCCACTTTGATCTTTCGGGGATTTCTGGGAAATATTGGTTCTAGGACTAAAAGTCAAAAGGTTCTTCGGACGGGACCAGGATTTGGGCCCCAGAGAGCCCCAGGCAGGAAGCTGGTTCGGATTGCTGGATGCAAGTCCCATTCACAACGTACGATACCTCTTATTTATACATTACCATACGCCGTAATCTGTGCAGAATTTTAGGCAGGGATGCGCTGAACGACGACGGCGGCTCGACACCTCTGCGCACCTCGATTGTTTTTTCGTGCCTCGGCGATGTTTTCGGACAATTTGTGACGAAGTTTTGGCGGCGGTCAAATTCGAACGTATTCCAATGCGTAAAAATACGATTTCGGCCGGCGCTAACGTCACACTGGAATGAAGAAATCAAAAGCGAAATTAAAATAAATAAAGTGAAATGGAGAGATTACCTAAGCAAGAAGACAGAAGAAGCGTATCAGGACAGAACAGAGAAAGACAGTCAATCCACAAATAAAGACAGTTAAAGAAAAGGCATGAGAAAAATTTGGACACAAAATGGAAACTAATCGTAAAGGAAATTTAAAACTATTCTATGGAATACTTAGTAACTGTAGAAAGGAGAAAAAACATACACTAAACCAAGTTAAGAATAGATACGGAAATATTATAACTGATGAAATGGAAGTTATAGAGAGATGGAAAAAATACTTCCAAGAAATACTAACAGTGGATGAGACAACAACACGAACAGAAGAGGAAGACGAAGGAGAAGACTTTTTGGAAATGACCAACGAAATAATAACTGAAGAACCAAAAACAGAAGAACTGAGAGAAGCTATAGAAAGATTTAAAAAAAAACGGAAAGGCAGCAGGTCATGCTGGGGTAGAGGCAGAAATGTTCAAAACTATGAGAGAAGGGGGCAGGCTATTATTTCAGGAGATTTGCAAAAAAGCTTGGCACACTGGAAGAATTCCGAAGAACTGGGAGGTGGGAATTATACTGCCATTATATCGTGTGTTAAAAAAAACTCATTCGCAGCATGCCATGATCAAATTGACGTTTGCCGAAACTTGATATACATATATGTATTACTTACTATATTGCTAGCAGGGCCTGGAAACGGCCGATAACATTACGGCGCCGACATAGTCTCACTCTGAGTACTACGCGTTTCGTGCGCACGCCTGAGAATTCGAACTCCGTCTTTAGAAGCGAATTTTAAACTTGACCACTTCCCCACCGCGCGGACGACGCCGACGCGCTTGGGTACAGCTCACCATATACATTGAAGAGTTGGTTGTCTGTCTCACTTCCTTCGTGACCTTCCAACTCATAGCCGCTAGCAATATAGTAAGTAATATATATTGTTATGATACATGAGGCAGTGTAATCAATTACAATAAAGAAATATTTAAAACGAATAAATTTGGAAGATTGCTATAATTAAATCTTGATGGGTGTTAAATTTTAGATATTATTAATAAAATTTAATTGAGACAATGAGAGAGAAGATATTGATATTAATTGAATATACTAATTTAATGGTTACAGAAAATTTTAATAAAGTTCAAGCCAAGGTTGCAATTGACAAATGTATTTGTTAGAATGATAAGAATTAATAGCATGTAATAATATGATATTTAAAATAAATAAGTGTGCAATAAGAATTGTATCTAACAGGAATAAAAATTTTGTTTAATTAGTTACAAAGACAACTCATGTAAAAGCAGACATGTATCTTAAAAATTACAAATTTTGATCAATAAAAAACAGAAATTAATGCCTTGGATTTGTATTATTATTTGGTTTATACAAATTTAAAAGGGCCTTAAACAGATCTACGTGCTGTGTTATATTATAATATTAATTGAGGTTATTGGAGGAATATGGTCAGTCGAGAGATTATACAAATACAGTTAATTGGAAATAGACAAATACCTATGGTTATATTATTTGAAGATATTTGGATTTGTTCCTGCATACGGGAGATCATTGGAAGTGCTTACAAGTAACTATTTGATTTGGATAATTTGGAGGATATTACTGGAGTCGTCGGACTATCTGTAAAAGGACCAAGGTTAGATTTGGAACATCATAATATTGGAACTTACCAGGAGCTAATCGGTGTGACGGTGACATTTGAAAGGAAGGATTGGATTCTAGGAGCAAAAGGGGTTGTTGACGAGACGGATGCAGTTCTAGGGTTCCCGGATCAGCATAGGCGTTACCGTTTGAAGAGTGGGCAGTAGGTGTTGCAGACTGTCGATATCAGGATCCATTCTTGGTTAAATTTTGGCAGTAAAAAGCAAGAGAAGTTATTAAGGTTTGTGTAACAATTTTATGAAAATATTTTAAATAACAATCAGTAAAAGAAAATATCAAAATGGACTTGATATAGTGCTTACATAGATGAATTGATTAATATCTGTGTCATTAAATATAATATTAAAATTCAATTAATAGAGATCTTGATTTGGCGAACCACCCTGAGATAAGAGAACTTGATTTGAAAGAAATTATTATTTAATTAGAAAGGGCATTGCATTAATAAAGGGCAAGTTTTAAGTAAAATATCAAATACATAATAAATGTTATGCAGTAGTACGAGGAGCTAGTATTATTATATAATATAGTCTCCCAACGTAGTGCATTACATAAATATATGGCTAGCCCAACGTGGAGCTTATATAGCCATTCCATAAAAATATATATATTGAGATATACCCGTTGATGCAAATGAACTACTAAGTCAGAGAAAACTAAATTACATTTTGTCCTTGAATTATTTTCCTAAAAATACACAAAACACTTAACAAATATTTATTTTGACCACAAGTGTTCGAAGTGCAACTGTTTTTCACAACTGTTGAGGGTTATTAAACGAGGCGCAGCCGGGTTTAATATTCCACACGCGTGAAAAATAAGCACGCTAACACGAGTTGTCTATAAGATTTTTTAAAAATTTTATTAAATATTCAAATCCAAGCCTATTTTGTATAGAATTGTATTTGCCTTCATTTTAGTCAAGTGCGTTGGTCAGTTCTGGTAACTAAGGAAACGTCTATTGGTAACTAAGAAAACGTCCAATTAGAATCATTTATTCCTAAATTAAAAGCAAAGTGTCACTTTTTTTCACTGAGTGAACACACCGAAATTAATTTAAAAAGCCTACTTTTTTAAATGTAATTTTTAAAAACAATTTTTATTCGCCGTTGTGATTATTACACTCGTTTTTGTGTACATGCCATCTTATTTTTCTTTTTGCTTGATATAATTAAACTTACTGCAGTGTAAACTTTTACCTGTCACAGTAACAGATGTTTTCATAAACAAATTGCAATCTGACATTCATCTACAGACTTAAGTTGAGACATGACTACATTTTCTATCTTTCTTTCCAAGGCCTACCCTAAATGAGTTTTTGTTGGAACACACTATATAAAAAATGAGATAGATTTAATTATCAAAACTATCGTGGCATAACATACTATTAGTACGGCATGCAAGACCTATGAAAAGATTTTCACAGAACGGCTTTAGAAAGGAACACAGTGTACAAGATCACATATTCAGCTTAAAAAAAGTAACAGAGAGAATACTAAGTCAGAAGAGAGAAGCATACTGCGCGTTTATTGACCTAGAAAATGCCTTTGACCGAGTACCAAGAATGAAGATTTGGAAAAGTTTGGCAAGAAAAGGAGTATGAAAGTAAATGATCAAGGCAACAAACAGCCTATACAATAATTGCAGAAACTATGTTAGAACGAAACATGCACAATCCGAGGAATTTATCACGTGCAATGGACTACGGCAAGGCCCATTATTATTCATCGTACTCACGGGCGACATCATAAAAATGCATTTCAAAAGTAGCGAAATTATGTATAGGACATAGGAATTTCAATGAAACCTAGAAATATGGAAGGAAACGTTAGAGGGGCATAATATGGGAATTAATGTAGTTAAAACCAAGGACATGGTAATAGCAAAAAATGAGTAAAGATGAATACAAAAATACACGACTAGAGAAAAGTTGAAAATTTTACGTAGGTACTTAGGAGTTAATCTGGAGAAGAAAGGGGGACACGAAACAGAAATAAACGTAAGAATAGAAAACACGGCTAAACTCTATTATGCGTTTTGAACAAGAAAGAGATCTCAAAAAACAAAAATCACGGTATATAATAGTAATTTACGATACAAGTGCGTAAAGCTACTCTTTAGTCACGAGTGGGGTAGAGTTAGAACGCGAGTGAGCGAGCGTTTTAAGACCCGCCAATGACTAAAGATGCTTTACGCATGTGTATCCTACAATATTTTATCTACGATAGAATCTAGAAAACACGGTAAATATAAAAAAAATGTAAATTAGGATTACCAGCAACCGGTCGTAATTTTCCGTGTTTTAAAATTTTTAAAACACGTTGCTACTGACAACGAGCCTAATGAAATCTTTCAAAGACGTTACTACTGACGACGTAAACTAAAAAAACATGTTATTAAACAGTTGTTTTACAAACTTAAAACTGCCAACTAAAAGCCAATTTTACACACTGTCGTAGATAAAACAATATTTCTGCCAACGTTGACCTTTTGTGCGGAATCGTGGGTGTTAACAAACCGACAAATAAACAAACTACATAGTATGGAAATGAAATGCGCAAGAAGAGTTCTAGGGGTAACTAGAATGGATAGAATAAGGAATCAAGTAACCCGCGATGAACTACATATTGAAGTACTGGGAAAAAAATTGAAACTAGACAGCTCCAGTGGTTTGGCCACTTAATGAGAATAAATAAAGAAAGACAAGTACAAAAATATGGGAAGCGAAACCAAGCGCAAACAGATCAAGAGGAAGATCTCGGAAAACTTGGACCAAAACTGTTGAAGAAATATTACAGCAAAAGAGATTTACGTGGCAGGATGCAAAGATAATGGCACGAAATAAGAAGGAATGGACCAGATTCGTTCAAGCAATAGAAGAAACTCAATAAGTTTTAGTTTTAATTCACATTATTAAATAGAAATTCGGAATAGGTTGTGGCATGCAATAAGCATTGTAAAATACCTTTACACTTTCACTCCGATTATGCAAGCTGCAAGGTATTGCGAAAAGTTAGTCAGTATGGATGCACAAACAGCAACAAGGCCAAATCTGTCTTAAGTATCCTCGTTGTGCAGGTACTCCAACAACACGAGCCACCAAAGAGCATGCCACCGAGTGGATCCTTGCTCGAGTTCGCAAGGTGCAAGGCACATTAAGCTAGATAATGTTGGTTGTTTATCCACAAAGACTACGCGATCTAAGCCGAAATTCTATGTTAACAAGAATAATTCGAGTAACTGCGAAAGCCTCACAGTATATGTTGATCTTAAATCGGTTGAAGAATATCCCATGTGAATTGAAGGAATAGTAAGTGTAATTCCCATTTAGAACGACTGAACATTTTGAAGATTATTTTTTAAACAGTCCTATCAGCCAATAGTAATGAGAACAAAATTCAAATCGACCAATAGTATCAAAATTGCGCTGACTATTTGCTAGTAGCTAATTACACTATTTGCTAGTAGCATCAAAATTACACTGACTATTTGCTAGTAGCTGATTACAGCGACTATTTTTTCACAAACTATTCAAATCGTTCTTCTGCTGTAACACAACTAGCTAAAAGTGGAGTAGGTGAGCAGCAGTTGTTAACAATAACAGGACACTCATCTGGAAGCTCCATCAAAACTTGGACTGTTTGCAAAATAATCACGCCGAATTACATTCGTGGTAATAATTGTTTTTTATAATTTTAACTAGATTCGCACTCATCTGAGAGATTTCTTAGTAGCAACAAAGATTAGTGAATCTAGTTAAAATTATCACCACTTATGTAATTACTGTTGAGTATTTTGACAATTTGTTTCTAATAATTATAAAAGATAACTGATAACAGACAGACCTTTAGATAATTTATAAGAAACAGATTTTGATATTGTATATTGTTTAGTACGAGGGCCGTTTTTTTTCAACCTCCGGTAGGCTATAACAAAAAGGCAAGTGTATATAAAACAATGATTTTATTACTAAAAGTTATGTACACTTATGGTTACTTTTCGACATAATCACGTGGAGATTGAGGCATTGATCGTACCTGTGGACAAGCTTTGCAATACTCTCTGCATAGAATGTTGCAGCCAATGAATTAAAATGAGTCTTGACGTTGTCTTGAAGCTTCTGGTTATTTTGGAAGAGCTGCTCTCCTAGTCACTTCTTCAGTTCACGGAAAACATGGAAGTCACTCGGCGCTAGGCCGGGACTGTATGCCGGGTGATCGAAAATATCCGATATTGTTCAAGGAGCCGGAGGTACGCCCGTACAGTGCTGCTGTAACCCACCGGTTTCTTGAGCAATTTCAACAGGATATTTTCGTTCACCCGGCATATAGTCCCGACCTAGCGGCGCCGAGTGACTAGCATGTTTTCCCTGAACTGAAGAAGTGACTAGGAGGGCAGCGCTTCCAAAATAACGAGAAGCTTCAAGACAACGTCAAGACTCATTTTAATTTATTGGCGGCAACATGTTATGAAGGAGGCTGAAAAAAAAACGGCTCTTGTACATCAATAGTTTGTATGAACAATTAAATTTGCAATTTCGTTCAAAAATGGGTTTAATCAAAATCGAGTTTATTTATTACAATAATCATGATATAGTGTTACGACTAACTTTCTCTGTTAAAACATTTTCTTATTTCCTGGGGTAACTAATTTATCTGAAAATAGATGTTTAGTAAAATTACTCAAATCTTCCCAAAACTTTGCTTCGGGCCATAATTTGATACTCTGAACAACATGTCTCAATGATATATTGCTATATTTAGACGAGAAAAGATACTTTTCCGTCAATCGTACTAGAACTGACACATTATTGACAATTTTTTTTGAGCAAAGTCAAACATTCCATTACATTAGCCGTTGCTAGGTAATTTACAATAAAACTGTACAGAAATAATTCAAACATTCCATTACATCAGCTGTTGCTAGGTAATTTACAATAAAACTGTACAGGAATAATATTCCCGGTCTAGGCAGGGAATATTCGAGTACTATTTCCTAATTGTTTTAATTACTCGTATCGATCGGCGGAAAAATAGTATGTGTATCGTGGACAAAAAGCAACATTCCCAGACTCCTGTGTTGTTGGGCTCGGCATTCGCCGCGCCCGACAATATTCACAATCGTCTGGGAATGTTACGCTTTTCGTCCTAAATACACAATGTACTATTACCTAAATACAAAATGTTTTTCCATCACCAGGGCCTCATTGATTTCAAGTTTTACGCCAAACAGGGCTTAATCTCCAAATATAAAATTGGAATTCAAACAATTTTCTTTAAATATACACCTTGTTGCATTAGTCTGCGAGAATACTCTTTGTAACTAACAAACTCATATTTCTGAGTTGCTTTGAATACACAAACACAAATTAAATGATTTTGTTATGCATGAGTCCTCATATGTCTAACTTAGCTAAGTACTATTTTGTGTTGCTTTGTATTTACAAATCGAGCAACTCTAAGACGCTTTCGCCTGTATGAGTCCTCACATGTGTAACTAATAGATTACTTTGGTGTGTTCTTTTGAAATCACAAATAGAGGAAATACGTACTTATTTATTTGGCAAGAACAAAATAACTATTACAAAGCTATTATAATATGTTGAAACGCTAAAGGCCAAAGGCTTAATTACGTAAGAACTAAATAACGTAAGACCAATTCTTTAACAAATTGTAACTCGGCGAGCGCCAATATTATACACGTACATTTTTGTATTTAACAAATATCATGCAATCGGGACATCTGAGGCTTATATTCGGGAGTTTTTGGATAGTCCATAGCGTATAACCTCAAACGTTCGCAATTACGATATTTACTAAATAAGGTGTAGACATCATAAATAGTTTTTGCACCTTCAGCCCATACTCAACGTTACATTAATGTATAAACATGTCAAATTTGGCGATTTGAAATGAATGGAATACTGGAACTTTTTTGCTTTCGGTGTAATAGATGACAGTACGTTTGTAGATGCAGTTTTACTTAATATTTTGAAAAAACCACCACGTCTCAGAGCAGTGAAGTTTGGCAGATTTGACTTGGAAGCAACGGGTATACATATTATTTTGAATTTTCGTTTCGATAAGGAAAATTTACATAGGTTAGTAATATTCTGGATATTCCAGGTACGATATTTACCATTAATAGTTATGTTGTTAGTAAAATCGAAGGTTTATATATTTTGCTTCGAAGACTAGCTTACCCAGATTGTCCGATTTGGAATTTGTAGACAATTTGTTCATTTAACGCTTTTCCGTCATTTCTCCCGTTTTTTTTTAGTTCCTTTCTCGGTTTAGTCATGTCCAAATTAAAAGTTCAGCAAAATTTCAAAACTTAATTTCGTTCGTTTCGAATATTAGCCCCTTTCACCTTATTTGCGTTCTTCGATATCTAAATCTAAATTTAGCTTTGCCCTCGCATGCCATGACGCAATGTGTTTTATCGAATTCTAGAATGTCGCCATTGCCTGCCGGCTCATTGTCTGCAATTTTATCATACAAACAGGCCAGGACTTCCCCCGAGGTTCCCGGCAAATTGCTGATTTAGGATTACCTACACCATAATGGGACTTTCCGTGCGGTTCACATAAGTTGAGCAGAGTACAAAATTAAGTAACGCCTGCGCGTAGTCATTTTGGCTTTAAGATTTCAGCCAGATTTTTGATTCTCGCTACCGCATTGAGATAGTCAGCAAGTGTTGTTAATTTGATGTCCCCGGCGACACTGTCGTTAAAGTTAAAATTAACTGTGTGCTTTTTGGAGCCGTTGTTTCTGTGCCCATTGAATGTGTGTGCTGTCTCGTCTCGTGGCAACCATTGGCTGTTTCGTCGAGGTGGGGACTGACTGTCGGAATTGAAGGGATGTGACTAAGGTAGTTACGGCCGAAGAATCTTTACCGGGAGGGCTGCGAGGCTTCCATTTTCGCGTTAGCGGATTCTCGAATGAACCAGCTCTATCTTAACAAGACGTCGAGTCGCATGTTGGAAGTTTGTTACCTTGTCCATTTACCCTCTGGGGGATTATTCTCGTTTCAACTCTTGGCATGTGGTAACCATCGTTTCGAAGCCCTGTTCTCGTCTCCCGCCACACGATTTGAGCAGTTGCTGCTTTTCCGGTCGCTAGCAGCTTCAGTGGACATTAATTGGTGGCTCCCCGAATTTTCCAAACCGGGTATTATCCTAGTTATTAAAATTAAAGTGCATTTTAAACCCTTTTGTGTGACGCTGTTCGGCATATGTGTGTGTCATTTAAGTTGCCGTATGGCGCGCTAACAATGAACATAACCGAAGTAAATTTTGTCGTCCATTCACGATTGCTGATTTCATTATTGTAGGTGGACTTTGTTTCTGTCAAGTAATTTTAAAGCTAATAACCTGACTTGACTCGTCCTCGGCCTGGTATGCGCGAGGGCGTGGCCAATATGAAGAATGGCGTGTTTAGGACCATTCACCCAACAGCTGAGTCGCAAAGTGTGTTTTAACGAAGAGCAGAGGGGCAAATCAGCGAGTAATAGTGTTGTCTTTAATTGTGGTTTTTATTTATCTTAAAAGCAAACTAAATATATATAGTAACAGGAGGGCGAGAGTATATACAGTTACAGTGTAATTGACAAAAAAAAGAAAAACAAAGAGGCACAAGCGTGGCGTTGAAGGGAGCTGGTCCTCTTCAGGGGCGACGCGGTGCGCGGTGACGGCGTTGACCCTGGCGGCTCTACGAAATGCAGCGGGGTACCTGGCGAAGGAGAGCTCTGGGCCGGCCGTGGCGGCGGGTGCTGTGCTCAGTGACTAAGCGTGCTGCGTTCCACAACTGCTGGAGTTCTTCTTGTTCGGCGGGGCCCAGGTGCAGGACTCCGCTGGTGAAGATTGAGCGCTCTGGGCAGCAAGCAAAAAGTGCGAGCCGAAGAAGCGATCGCTGGATGAGGTAAAGATTTTGCTTTAGCTCTGGATCGCACAGGGTTGGTGCGGATTGGAGAGCTGAAAGACAGAAGCGAACTTGAGGCTTCGATGATTTCCATTCGGAATTCCCTGTGCTTATAAAGGAGCTGGGTTCTTTTGTTTGTAGCTTTCAGAGCTGGTTGGCGTGGTGGGGGTTTTTGCTTGTTTCTCGGCGGATTCGGGATTTTCTTGATTAATTCGTTTATTCACGGTCCCACCGTTGCGCTGTACGTGGCGTTGTATTGCTTGTGATTTTCCACGCGTGTTGATATCAAACTTGATGGGGTTTGTGTCACTGGGCGTCGAGAATCCTCATGTGTGTACTTTTCCACATATGCCGCTCGCACGTGTTGCGCGGACTCGGATTAGCGCTTAACCGCGGTGAGACGATAGACTGCGCGAGGTGGATTTTCCTTTGTCCGCGAGGCTTCAACGGTCGCTACCTGCCTTCCTTTGTTTCGAGCATTTTTGCAGTTTAAGTGCAACAATTGGTTCGAAAATAAAACAGCGTCTTTATTTTCGTTTTTATGCCGATATTTTGAGTTTGGGTTTTTGTCTCAATTTATTGGAGGCTTTTTACATTTTTTCGGCTTGATAGTAAATCACGTAGCGACCGACGGCGTGTTTTACAGCTAAATTTAGGTTGGATAAGTTCAGGCCAGTCGTTGTTTTGAATTAACAGAGACGGGCTCGTATTTAGCTGTTTTTCTGCTTATCAAACCCATTTATTTGTTTTTCGACGACTGACATCGAAAGTAGATTTTTCTCACTGTCATTTGACAACAGAAAGTTGACATTTGCCGCTGAGCGTGCGTTTTCACCTTTTTGCCGCTCGCCGAGCGTTTTGGGTTTCCGCATGAACAAAATAGGTAGCCACGTCCGAATGTTTCCTTGACAACGCCCGTCATTTGTGGAAATAATCGCGTCACATGTCATATAGACTGCGCGAGTAATGTTAACTTGATTGTCAATTAATTTTAGCGATAAAACGAAATTTGATATTTTCCTTTAACAATATGCTCAGTCGTCGAAAAAATAGTATGTATGTTTCGAGCTAAAAGTGCGCTTGCCGCATTTGCATGATTGCTGGTTTCGACTTCGTCTCAACCAGCAATATTCATGCGCAAGCGGCAAGAATGCACTTTCAGCTCTTAACATACAATATACTATTTTATGTTTGTGTAACTATTTCATATGTCTTTAGGTCAATAGATTTCATTTAATTAATTAATTTGAGCATTATATCGTATATCAAATGTTGCATGCGTATTTGTATTTTCTTTGTGTAAGGAATGTAGGGGTTTTGGAGAAAATTAACTAAAAGTAACTTTACTGAGGTCGTTTGCTTGTTGAAATCAAGCACTGCAAATACCTTTTAAACTCCGTTCATTGGTTTCCACTTTTGAATGAACGGATGTGTGATTTTCCCGATTTAGACAGAAAAGTTGTGGTGCTTAGCAATTAACATCTTGATTTCGGTGAATAGGTCATTGCCCTAATTAATATCGTAAAGGCCCACCCCTCCCACTACAGCTTAGTCGGCAACCTTTTTTTCCGACTGATTCGTTAAGATCAAATATTCAGAGCTTGGATAGTAATACGTCATAATCCATTATATTGAATGCTTTACGAAAATCGTTATTGATATATGCCATCTTTTATTTTTGGTTGATTGAAAAAAAATGTTATCTCGTCTTGGGCGACAAAATTACTGCTATGATATCCCCATGTGTATTAATTTGTACTTATATTAAAAAATAACTTGGTTATGCAAACTGTAATTGCACCGTATCTATCAAGAAAAATCCAATGGACCAAACGTTGCTATAAAACCAGTGGTTACACTTGCCTTACCTGTGATTATAAGCTTAATCTGAAAAGTACGATGCCTAAAGGCTTGGGGT
>CALNHX010009593.1:0-31197 GCA_940337035.1 Agriotes lineatus | reverse complement strand
CGAAATAATAATTGAAACCGTCAATACTGAAATCAACTTTAAAGATATTTCATTGCCAGTATGTATTTTTTCATTGTCATTTATTTGTTGCAATTTACTTTTACTATGATTTTAGAATCCTATTATATGCCGCGATAGGCCAAAAGGCAAACATTTAACTGCTATCGGTTTACCTAAAAAAAGACAGTCACTTCAAGGCCAACATAAGACAAAAAACAAGAAAGTTTAAATATTCAATATTTCCTTGTTTTTGGATAGTGTTGGTCAAGTCCTAAAAATAATTTATTCAGTAACTACTAAGTACCTACCTACGTATCTACTTTCTGTTGAAACAAGTCCCAAGTGTTAGAATACTCTGTATATTACAATATTAAAATGTAAATTCAAAACTGCTTTTTATGTAAAAAGCATATTTTGGACGAATAAAAATTTTAATCTCTAAGTGATCTCTTTTGGAATAGATTTGCTATTCATTATAACGTTATATATGGTGATGGAACGAAATAGTAATATTTCACTCCCATTCCAACAAATCCATCCTATTTCTCACCTTGACCTTAACCATTTACAGATAGGTAGTAATTAAAATTTAATTTTGAAATCGTAGAAAACTTCTAGATATTTAACTATTTTTATTTTTCATTCGAATGTTTTAGCTAGAATACCTACTATGCGTCTTACAGTAATTTTAAAGATTGAAGTAAAGAAAATATTTATTTTAATATTTTTTCCAAAAGAACAATATTGCTAAACTAGCTTCATTTTTGTATAAGTTAGGTTTAAATAAGTCGCGAAGAATAACTCAATTCACGTCATTTCACGACTATTGTCTATTATGATTTTCCAAATTTAATTGCACCGCCAGATGCCAAGGCATAAAGCACCCGCCTCTACACCGCAAGGTAAATGAGGTTACAGATAATTCATACATACAATATTTAAATATTATTTAAAAATGAGTAACTACATATATGTACATATCTACATTGATTTTGGATTTGAATTAACAAAACCACGCGGGATTTACTTAATTTTTGAACGATCCCGCAAGTTGTCGGCGGGGTATGAGAAACCACTCCCTTGCGGGATTTTAAGTTTTGTAATTTGGTCCCACTCTCTATATTTATTACTTCTATCAAAGAACATATAACATGAAGAACTTCAGCCCCGAGGTTTACCTGCGTATACCGCGAAGTTACTCGTCCACCAGGATCGCAGTTTTAGGCCCTCTCTGAACTAGGTAACCAGTTAAATCCTGTCAAGGTATTCCAGAAACAAATCATTCTAAAAATTGCTTCTACTAAATCAATTAGCGATGTTGCCAGATTTAAAGCATATTTAAAACAGTATTAACTATATCATTTCGTTTTTCTCCTTAACATTGTAGATCAAACTTGCTACTTTTATTGAAATGACAGAATTTCGTTTCAAAGCAAATTTTATTATTTTTTATTCTTCTCGTCTGGGAAATATGTTATTTCCAATTAAGGCTAGTGTACCGAGTTACATTTTACAAAATTCTAACTGGTGGGATTTAATTTAGATGTTTCCAGATATTTCATACGGTTATCAGGAATGACGTCAGATAGAGAGGAATTAGAATAATTCAGAAATATATGCTCTTTGGTATAGCATACGGCGCCGCTTGTTTTGCTTGCGCTCGCATCTTTCGCAATTCTCGGACTTCGGCGGCTGGCCCGCTTGATATTTAAAATTGTTTGAAATGGACGTTGCCCATTCTATCGAATTTATCAAATGGAAAGCTACTACGACGCCCACTTTTAGTTTTCGAGATGGCACGGCTTACATATGTGCATACGCACCTTGAATGATTTTTAAAAAACTTGCCCAGAACCGGCTTCGAACTCGCTACCTACCCGCCTAATGCAAATCTCGTTTTCTTTTTTAGTGCCCCGGACCGGCGTACATCAGCTGCTCCTTTCTACTCGAACAAAAATTTCGATCTCTGTCTCTCTCTTCTCTCTTTTTCTCTCTCTTTCACTCTCTCTGAAGCTGAGTTCTCGAAATTCGCCGGCGAGTTTCGTGTTTCATCTTGTACACATAACATCCGGCCGTTTGGATTTCATGCAGTTTTCGGAACTTGAGCGCGCTCGATATTGTTAGATTTGGTTTTAAACTCGTGGGCGCGAGCAGCTACTACTTCTTAGTTTGTTGGTCGCCAACGCGACTTATTGTCACGCGTACAGCTGTTTATTGTTCTCTCCGGAAATTTAATTAATTCTTTTTAAACTAGAATACCTGACTATTAAACCTTTTTCTATTTTCTCTCTTTTGTTCGTACACATAACTCGTTTTTTAAATCGTTTCTTATGTTTTCCTGTAAAAAACCTCTTTTTTCATGTGGTTCTTTTGCTCTTTAAATCTTTTTTGACGTTTTCCTGTTAAAGAACCTCTTTTTCCATGTGTATATTTTGAAATCTTTCTTACGTTTCCCTGTAAATGACGGATGACGTATTAGAAGCATTAAAACACTTAAAACCAAAGAAATCGGCCGGTCCAGATGGAGTGCGAGCCTATATATATATATATATATATATATATATATATATACATCTCTATGTGTTTAGCTCTTCCTTACAAAATGCAGCTCTAAGTCTTCCCCTAGAAGGAATGTATATATATATAATGATATTGATGTATATAACATATTATATTATACTTATGAAAAATTCGCCGAAAAAAGGTATTTTCAAATATTTTTTTTGTTTACATATTACTAGTGTTAGCACCTCCGACTAAAGTACTACATTTAGGTCCTCCGATTGTATATTTTACTCCAAAATTGCAGCTTTAAGTCCTCTAACAATATACAGCACGTACAAACTACGGTGGATGGGTCATCCAACAGTGTTGTCGCATTTTATTTGGTATACTAACTAGTCACGTCCCCCCGACACCCGCCAACGTCGATGAACGCCGAAAGCATTATTAGCCAAAATGCACCGGGATTAGGTTATCTGTGTTAAAGTGCGCGTTGAATTTATTCTCAAAACCTTATCAGGTATGTATTTAATAGTACTTTACGTTACTAGTAAGGAGCTAGGTCAATAGTATATTACGCATCAATCCATGAACTTTAGAAAAGTAAAGTTTACAAAAATTCATTTAAAAATTTGAATAGGAAAATGCTTCATCTGTGTATGTATCCGTCAGCAGCTACTGGTTCGTGGATTTTTTCTATAAAATAGGGTCCAAAACAAACTAGAATTTGGCGAAAATGATGATGCAACAAATTATTTGTGTAACTTTTGTAGAAAAATACTTTCTACGAATGAAACAGGATAGTTAAGCAAAATAAAATCTCAAAAAAGGCAGGCAAAAGGGCATAAAAAGGCAAAAACAAAAAAGGCTGATATGAATCAACACAAGCAACGGACCGTCGCGTCGCCCGTGCAGACGATAATCTCGCCGGTAACTGACACCTCGTAAAAGCGCTTTTTCAGCAGCTCAGATTATCGCCTTGCGTTTCAACCTGCCTCGGCCAAGAGCAACGCAACCGAATATAATTAAAATATAGCGAATAAACACCACTATTGCTCTAAATACGTCTTGTTATTTGCAAAAATTTTAAATAAATGTATAATAGGCTCTTAATCGAATTAATTGTCTCTATTGTTTTTATTCTGGTACTGCTAACTTAGTTCTGTCACCCAAAAATTGTTTATATCGAAAACTATCTTTCCACTTCGCGTGATAGGGGCAAATTTCAGGGAACTGAGTTGCTCTGGAGTCATCTCGAAATCATTGTTTGAAACTCCTTGGTGAATGTTAATAATTTATTCTAAAATTTCAAAAGGATTTTTTGGTACTTACACCAATTCTTTTTTATTTATTTATACGAATTTCAAACAATGTACTTATGCTTTCTTAGAAATTTCGCAGAAAAAATTAACTGTTTTTTTTATATTTTAAGAATAAGAAATAAATTAAAAACAACTAAAAACAATAAAATGTTTGCAGAAGAAGTACTAAATAGGCAAAAACAACTAAAAATTAAGTAAGAAAGTCAAAAAAATTCAAAACTTAAAAAAAGGAATAAAATCAATTTTGCATTTTTGGAATGTACATTGTACATGTTCTAAAACAGATTTTAAATCGGGTCTGCCTTAAATTAAAAAAAAAACCATTTTGCCTAATTATTCTAGCTTTAGAGATTTCAATACTAGCTCCGGGTGTACAAATTTCTAATTTAAAAAAAGATGCATAATTATGTTAAATAAATATCTAATATCTAACGTTTTTCAATCGCTTCCAGTATTGGTATCTACCTACCTACTAGAAATTTCAATAATTGGCTTGACCTGCCAAAGAGAAGGAGCTACTGGCTTTGAAATAAAGTTAAATCCGGTAGCTTGAATTAATTCCAGTTATTAGCATCATTGAGCAAAACAGTCACACTCAGAACTAAATTTGTGATTTCTGACTCATTTTTGCCGTTAGTTTCTTAAAATGACTGAAAAACACTCCAGGAGATTACGTAAGTATACCAACATCTTTGTAGGCTTTTGTTGAAACTGTTTCTTTTTAGCACACCGTTACCACTTCTAATTTTTACAATAATAGAACGAATAATTGGTTTTGCAACAGGACACTTTCACCAGTGCCTAGTACATCTTCCGACCAAAATATTTCAAAACTTACCATACAAGACAAAACTATAACATCGGCCAACATGGAGTCTCCGAATGAATTAATTTCATTGGTTTGTCTATTTAGCATTACCTAATTTTCGAAACACCATTTCTGAAAAATGCTTTGTACAGAATATTGCGATCATTAGACTATATATTGTCATCAAATATACAGTGACCGCCAAAAAGTTGGCATAATTGGGAAATTTTTTTATTTTTGATTTTTCAAAAAACTTTTTACGTCAATAATTTGTGCTTGTCTAAAACCCCATTTAGCCTCTATCATATATACCGAGTGATTTTTACTTATTTAGAAAATGGAGCTTTTCGAAATTGTCAAAATCCTAAAACTGCTATTTTTCGGAAATTAAGTAAGATTTCAATGAAATTTTTTAGAGAGTGTTATTTTTAACTAACTGAACTATCTCAAGACCAGAAAGCACCCATTTTTTAAACTTTGGCTAAAAATTTATTTTTTGATTTTTTAAATATTCAAAATTTCACATACCAAGAGTTAATATTAAAATTTAAATTTTGTTATTTAAAGACTTTAAAAATTTATAATTGGAAAAAATAGTGTAAAATGTTACTTAATTTCCGAAAAATAGCACTTTCTGGATTTTAACAATTCCGAAAAACTCCATTTTGTAAATAAGTAAAAAATCACTTTATTTGTTCCATACTGACTGAATTAAATTTAATTTACACGCCGGACCATAAAACAACCCGAAACTAAATGTATTCTTCTATACTTCATATATGTTGTGATTTTTTTAGAAATCAGTCTCAGATAACCCGTTTATGACTGGTGGCGATGAAACAGATCCTAATTATGACATTTCTAATAGTCCTGAAAGCAATAACGAGTCTTTGTTTGATGATGATGGAGCAGACCCTGATTATGAACTTGATGGAAGCGACAGTTCTTCTGTGAGTTTAATGTGTTTGAGTTTAACAATTCAAATAAGTATAAACATATTTTTTAGACGATATCCTCAACTTCTCCTCAATTACTTTGTTCACCAGAGGGTCTCTCCTCCCCTGAATGTTTGGTTTATGATAAAAGTAATGAACTGGTTCAAAATCAGGTTGGAACAGACACTAATTACCCTCCAGAGAACAGCAACAGATTGGGCAGCTCGAATTCTCAAAATCAAAAACAAATTGGAACAGCTGATAATTGTCCTCCAGAAAACACAAACAAACTGGGCAGCTCCGATTCTAGAAAACACGTTTTTTGTTACTATTGTGAATCAAGCGTACAAAATTTTCCTAGACATATATTTAGGAACCACAAAACGGAATTCGAAGTACAAAAGCTTTTAGCATTGCCTCCCCATAGTAAACAAAGAAAGGAATTACTTCATTCTTTAAGAAAAAAAGGTAAATACCTAATCAGTAATGAAGTAACCAAACCAGTAAGAACAGGTTTAGATGGTACAAAGTACCTACCGTGCACTTATTGCTTGGGTTTTTATTCCGCCAGAAATTTATGGCGACACCGTAAAAAATGTTCAGAAAATTCAAATAAAGAGGCCACTTCAGGAAATGCACAAGCTGCTTCTCAAAATTTTTTGTTACGCCATCTGAGAATTGATCCCCAATTAAAAACGGATGTCTTTCCTCGTATGCGAGCCGATCAAATTTCTCTTGTCGCTAAGAAAGACCCACTCATATGTGCATTTGCTTCAAGATATTTGAAAGTGAATAGAGAAAAGCACTTGCTTCTGGTTGCTTCACGAAAAATGCGAGAATTGGCAAGACTTTTTATTGAAGTAAAAAATATAAAGCCTTCCATTAAAGATCTTTTTGGGGCTCTTAAATCTGACAATTATGATGCGTTAGTGTCAGCAACAAAAACGGTGGCAAAATATGATCAAGAAAAGCAGTGTTACCTGTCTCCCACATACGCTTTACACATGGGTACAACCTTAAAACAGTGCTGCGACATAGCACTCCTACATATTAAAAAGAAATCTGAAGTGTTTCAAACAATACAGTCGGCAAACACTGACGTGGAACTGCAAACGTTGATCCAGTTAATAGAAGGTAATTGGAGATTTGATGTTTCTAACCAAGCTTCAAAAGACTTGAGTCTCCAAAAATGGAACAAAGTCAGTTTAATGCCACTTGCTAGCGATCTAAAATTATTAAAAGATTGTCTTATCGATAAGGCCAATAACGCATTATCAAAATTGCAAGAATATAATCGTAATGATGAAGCATATACGGTTTTGTTGGAAACTGTATACTGTCGTCTGTTGTTGTTAAATAGAAGACGACCTGGAGAACTTCAAAGACTTCTTCTTGACACATATAAATCGTCATTCCTGAATCATAACTCACAAGGTTATGAAGAATTTTCAGAAGCAATTTCAGAACCAGAAAAAGTTTTAATGAACAGTTTCAAACGACTTGTTATAAGGGGCAAGAGGGGACGAGGTGTACCAGTGCTATTCACTAAAGATGTCCAAGACCACTTAGACGTAATACTAAAATACAGAACTATTATAACTAAAACACCCAATATTTATCTTTTTGGTAATCCTAAATCGGATCAGCCCATAATCGGCTATAAGGTAATGAAAAAGTATGCCAGGCAGTGTGGCGCTAAGAATCCAGATGCTCTTACTTGCACCCGTCTTCGAAAGCATCTGGCTACTCTCACTCAATTATTTAACATGACTGAAAATGACATGGAACAATTAGCTTCTTTCATGGGACATACGTTAGGAATACATCGATCATCTTACAGGCTTCCCGACGATGTTTATCAAACAGCCAGAATATCCAAACTACTAATACTCATGGAAAAGGGCGAAGCTGGCCAGTTCAAAGGCAAAAGCTTGGATGATATAAACTTAAATTTAGAGGAGGATTTAATGAAAGAAACAGATAATGACCTAGAGCAAAGAGATTAAATTTTGGACGTAGGACATGAAATTACTGAAAATGAAATAAATGAAATGAACCAAAATCAATTGACTGGTGAGGAAGGTCTCAACATTACAATAGAGAAAAAGTCTATAGGAAATAAGAGAGTATTAGTACCATGGACAGACAACCAAAAGAAAGTAGTTACTGCCTACTTTAAAAACCATATCAAAGCAAAGCGACCTCCAAAGAAAACCGAATGCAACGATCTCATTTCAAAGAACCCTGAGTTACTAAAAAATAAAGACTGGCTGAAAATAAAAGTTTTTATTCAAAATAAATATACGAAGAAATTAAAATAATGGCAATATTAAATATCAAAAGTGTTTTCATGTTTTGCGTTCTTTTTTTAATGAATATTCTACATGATAACCTGTATGTTTATTAAAAGTTTATTAAAGAAGGTAAGAAGCAAAATGATGCAATTTTGGGAGATCGACAGCCTAAGTGGCTTTAAAAATGTCCCTTGCTGGAATGTCATATATTTGTTGTATTCATTACCGGGGATTTTTCAAATGCATATGCATATGTACCAGAGCCTTTTATATGTACCAATTTACTTCTTACCACTCAACTACAGTACCTAAAATTACATATAATAAATAACTGGACATTATAAGAGATCTCTTCAGTAACATATGTTTCAAATAAGTAAGTTGCCATGTAAAATTAGCCCATAATTTTTAATTTTTCTTAAAATTGCTGGAAGTTGCATGTCTATTTTTGCTTGTTATTATGTAGGTATGTGAAAATATGTATTATTTGTTTTTAGTACCTAAAGAGTTATATTTTAAGTAATTCAGCTAGATTTTGTTTTGGTTCATTAATAAATAACTAAACATTGCAATGCATTTTTTTTCAATTAACATCACCTGTGTTGTATTAAGAAAATACCAAACACTCGGAAAACCACGAGTATCTTTGATTGAAAATGTGTGGGTACATATCTGAGTTTATGCTAAATGTATGTTGAGCTCAACACAAAAATTGATTTATTGCCTGCAAAAATAATTATAAATGGACCTTGAATTTATCATCATGTTTTGTTAATTTCCACGAGTATAAATTACAAATTGTTTATAAATAACCTTCATCTATCTCTAGTAAAATCTAAATTCTTGGATTTCATTTAATTACAGAATGCTACACCACTTTACCGCTAAGCATAGACACTGTGGCAGCTATTGTACTACGAGTATGAACGAATTATTCAATGCGTTTGCGAATTTCATACAGAATACAATGTTGTCAAATCTACGGAGGAGCCAACCAATGCACATCTGAAATAAAATATACAACGGAGGATCTATCAACGGTAAACTGAAAGACGAATATACGTGTTGTATACTGGTGTGCTACGGTGGCGACACCGTTGGGTAGCGAAGCTCGGAACTAAAATATACAAAATTTACAAAAGACCGCAATCAGTCATCCCTCTAAAAATCTGCCACGTGATAGGCAATGGTAAACTGGAGTAATTAACATGGAAAGCGATAGGTCCTCCATATATGGAGGACCTATCGCAACCGGACGACCTATAGCATGCAAATTGTCTATCACCGGTGGACCTATCTACTGCAGTATGTAAATATATATATATATATATATATATATATATATTAAAGGTAAACATTTCAGGGTGTCATACCGCTTAATAAATTTGAAGATTTCTTCAACTGGTTGAAGAACATCTTGAATGGCGTTTGGGGTTGGACGACGTTTCGACGAAATCACATTCGTCATTTTCAAGTCCTTGTAGTCCGGGTTTGGCTTCTAGTTATGCGGCAACACGACGGACTGTCAACTTGATGCACAGCTGACTGAATAGGTTGTTTATCAATTACTGTGGCAACTAGCATCGAGGGAGCTGTACTGCTAGGACGGATGGCTGGTGTTCGCAGAGAATGGCCGGCCGTTGCTTGTAGTAACGTTGGTAACCACGATGCAGGTAATCGGCTTGTGTCGTCGCGGGTGTTCATACAATTCGGACGTTTCACGATTTCGATGGCTTCTCGTATGATGCATGCGTCTTTGTGTTCGACGCTGGCAATGCTCTTGGTGTTGTCGAAATCAATCTTGTGCGAAGTATCCCATATATGATGCACTAGCGATGAAGTGTGTTCCATCTTCTTAACATAATTCTGATGTTCCTCCTTGCGTGCCTTTATTCTCCGGTTGGTGTGGCCTATGTAGCTGCTATCGCAATCCCGACACGGTATCTCGTAGACTCCTTGGTTTTCCAAAGGGATGTACTCTTTAGGATTCCTCAGTATGGACTGGATTTTTCTATCCGTGGTAAAGGTTGTCCTGATGTTACATTTTCTAAGGATTCTTTTGACTTGCATCCAGCGAGCCGAACCAGCTTCCTGCCCGGGGTCCCCCCTGAGGGCCCAAATCCTAGTCCCGTCCGAAGAACCTTTTGACTTTTAGTCCCAGAACCAATCGTTCCCAGAAATCCCCGAAAGATCAAAGTGGCCCATTGATTTTCAGTGCCTATTGATCTCCGTCGAGCCTATTCAGGAGTTATCTTATTTAAAATTCAGACGTGGATCATTGTTTATATATGCCTGTCTGGAATTTATATACGTTTACTCCTCGAAACCGGTGTGGTCCAAAACTCGTACGTGGTTCGTTGTACATATACGCCTGATAAGAGTCTTAGACCTCCTCGAAACCGCTCCCCGACAACGTTCACGTAATTCATTCAGAAAGCATTTTAAAAACGTGGCCCTCCAGGTCCGCGCATAAGCTTGAACAAGAATTGCGAGGTTAAGAGCCCGCAACGAAACTCCCGGAATTAACGTACTCGTAAAAATTCAAAGCTTCACTTACCCAGAGGGATCTTGTCCTGAAGATTTCCCGTGCTTTCTGCAGTGCCGCAATTCATAGTACATAATCTAAACCAAAAATTGTGTGAGGTTAGCTTCAAGCTAAAAGTAATTCAGGTAGCTTAAAGGAGGGTTTAGTCACCTTGAATAACGTAATTAGAAAACCCCTAGTTATCACTTAGGCACCCCTGGAATTTCAGTAACAGCTTTAAACACAAATTTGGCTTAAAAGTTATTAGCTGACATACGATATGTAGTTCCACCGCCTTTTCACTTATCATAAAAGGTTTTGCATTACACGAGGTTTCACGGGCACTGCAGGATAGCTTTGACGTAACGAGGTTACGTCTCACGTCAAATTCATTCTCAACACCCCGAAATAAGGGCAAATCTAACTTTGTTTCATGCCCCGATAAAAATAAACAACTTAACCTAATTTCTGTTTCCAGTTTAGCCGAGTAGAGGACGCTCTCCTAACTACGAACTGCTTTCGTCCGGTAGCCGAGAAGATACGACCGGAGAAAACATCGTGGCTTGCCTAACCCAGTAGGCGTCAGCCTGCCCGTGATACATTGAAATTCAAATCGTTTATTCAAAAATACATAGAATATTTTAGTTATTGTTTTAAAATGTAAATAGGTATACAAAATAAATCGCTTTGTTTGATGTGTACTTGATTGTATATTTGAGTTAACCAGACTGAACCCTGGCATCTGTGGCTATCCGAGAGTAAAAAGTTTATTAACATTGGTAATCATTCATAGTTCAAAATTAAAGAATTAACGTAGAAAGCCAGGATATTACATGGCCAGCCCGAGCAGAGACATAAACTCAAGTATATAGTCAAGTAATTCATCGGCTTCACCAGCACGCGATCCAAGTGGCGCTCGAGCAGTTTTACCTGAAAAATAATTAGTTATCAGTTAAAGTATAATTAATTATTTTAAATGTTATACAAACCGCGTCTACAGACTTGTACCAGAACCAGATGTTACCGCCGCCAAAACCGCCTGTAACTACCTGCAGAAATGTTGGAAAACGGCCCCATAGAGGCCACCAGCTTGTCCAACACCAGAAAATTAGAAACCTCCAGAGGAATATTGATTCCAAGTGCGGAAAAGAGGAAATCCAGTCCATAGAGAGCTCCTGTTTGAAACCCAGGCCGTTGGAAGAGTCCGACCGGCGAAAGCCAGAGCATCTACGCAACTAGGTCACCTCCAAGTGGCGCCAGATATTCCAGAAAGTACAAAAGAACCAGCTGAAGTCCAGAAATCAGCTTTGAGCACAGTACTAAGTTTTGGAGTCCAGATCATCCCCGTGTTCGTAAGTTCCCTCCATAAAAACTTCCCCCCGAGACGTCTCCTGGTATACAGCTTCACCCTGAGAAGTACAGCCAGCTACAATAGACGTGGAGCATCGTGCTATCCTGCAGCACAACCTCCCTCGCGAGAAGTCTTTGGAAACACGAATCCTCCAGGTAAATCACGTCCAGTGCAAGATCTTCAAAGTCGAAGTCATCTTCGCAGAACCGAGGTAACCTGTAAACATACAAAATGTCCATGAAATTGTAAGTTGGTCTCCGCAACCTCTACTAATTTCTTCCAGTTAAAGTTCAAATATTGTGAGAAAGTCGGTTAATCCTGTAACCTTAATACGTTCCCACGATTGAACAAAACCTGAATGAATGCGAGTCGATACCGCGAGCTCAGCATCAGTAAGTAGCATTTCTTTTAGAATGCACCCCGTAGAATTTTATGAGCCCGGAGAATGAATGTACGAAAAGACAAATGATTCGATACCGCGAATATTTAGTCTCATCTAGCCTGAAACTGCTTTCACGTGGTTGATTGCAGTACATGAAATTTCATTCCGCTTATCCAGAAAATTCTAAAAAAATTACCAGTCCTGTCCATGCCCGTTGTACCCGCCAGTATTATTAATTGCATGCATGTTGTTGAATGTCTCCTGAGAATGATCACGCTTTCGCCTTGGTGCCTATAAGAAAACGTGCATTTGTAGAGCATGAACCTATGGAATTGTATGCAACCCGTACCGGAGTACAACTAAAATTTTTCCTGAATGTTCCCCGTGAAATTGAACCCAGTGAAGATCCAGGTGGAAATTAATGCCACAACAACCGCCTGTTGACCAGAAACTGCAAGCAAGTTTCCCTTGCATATCAGCAGTTGCCTGTCCTAGCTTTCCGAACTTGTTTTTTTTCGAGAAGTCCTGAAAGGAGTATAGGTCGAAACCGCGATTTTTATATCTCTCCCAGTTGAAAGTATTACAAAAGTATACTCACCTAGTAGACACTGCCAGAAGAAACGCCGGTTACTTCCATAACTTCCGCGTTCCCTAGAATGTATGTTGTCCGAGTTGTGTGCCGAGAATTCCAGGATCCCCAGGTGTTTTCCAAACCGAAAGGGGTACTTCCATGAAGAGGACGTCCACCCACCGGCTGTTTCCTCCATAGGAAGGGGCTTGTGTGACGTTAGCGCCGGCCGAAATCGTATTTTTACGTATTGGAATACGTTTGAATTTGACCGCCGCCAAAACTTCGTCACAAATTGTCCGAAAACATCGCCGAGGCACGAAGAAACAATCGAGGTGCGCAGAAATTACGAGCCGCCGGCGCCGTCGTCTTCCAGCGCATCCCTGCCTAAAATCATGCACAAATTACGGCGTACGGTAATGTATAAATAAGAGGTATCGTACGTTGTTAGAGGGACTTGACTTGCATCCAGCGAGCCGAACCAGCTTCCTGCCCGGGGTCCCCCCTGAGGGCCCAAATCCTAGTCCCGTCCGAAGAACCTTTTGACTTTTAGTCCCAGAACCAATCGTTCCCAGAAATCCCCGAAAGATCAAAGTGGCCCATTGATTTTCAGTGCCTATTGATCTCCGTCGAGCCTATTCAGGAGTTATCTTATTTAAAATTCAGACGTGGATCATTGTTTATATATGCCTGTCTGGAATTTATATACGTTTACTCCTCGAAACCGGTGTGGTCCAAAACTCGTACGTGGTTCGTTGTACATATACGCCTGATAAGAGTCTTAGACCTCCTCGAAACCGCTCCCCGACAACGTTCACGTAATTCATTCAGAAAGCATTTTAAAAACGTGGCCCTCCAGGTCCGCGCATAAGCTTGAACAAGAATTGCGAGGTTAAGAGCCCGCAACGAAACTCCCGGAATTAACGTACTCGTAAAAATTCAAAGCTTCACTTACCCAGAGGGATCTTGTCCTGAAGATTTCCCGTGCTTTCTGCAGTGCCGCAATTCATAGTACATAATCTAAACCAAAAATTGTGTGAGGTTAGCTTCAAGCTAAAAGTAATTCAGGTAGCTTAAAGGAGGGTTTAGTCACCTTGAATAACGTAATTAGAAAACCCCTAGTTATCACTTAGGCACCCCTGGAATTTCAGTAACAGCTTTAAACACAAATTTGGCTTAAAAGTTATTAGCTGACATACGATATGTAGTTCCACCGCCTTTTCACTTATCATAAAAGGTTTTGCATTACACGAGGTTTCACGGGCACTGCAGGATAGCTTTGACGTAACGAGGTTACGTCTCACGTCAAATTCATTCTCAACACCCCGAAATAAGGGCAAATCTAACTTTGTTTCATGCCCCGATAAAAATAAACAACTTAACCTAATTTCTGTTTCCAGTTTAGCCGAGTAGAGGACGCTCTCCTAACTACGAACTGCTTTCGTCCGGTAGCCGAGAAGATACGACCGGAGAAAACATCGTGGCTTGCCTAACCCAGTAGGCGTCAGCCTGCCCGTGATACATTGAAATTCAAATCGTTTATTCAAAAATACATAGAATATTTTAGTTATTGTTTTAAAATGTAAATAGGTATACAAAATAAATCGCTTTGTTTGATGTGTACTTGATTGTATATTTGAGTTAACCAGACTGAACCCTGGCATCTGTGGCTATCCGAGAGTAAAAAGTTTATTAACATTGGTAATCATTCATAGTTCAAAATTAAAGAATTAACGTAGAAAGCCAGGATATTACAGTATCCCATATATGATGCACTAGCGATGAAGTGTGTTCCATCTTCTTAACATAATTCTGATGTTCCTCCTTGCGTGCCTTTATTCTCCGGTTGGTGTGGCCTATGTAGCTGCTATCGCAATCCCGACACGGTATCTCGTAGACTCCTTGGTTTTCCAAAGGGATGTACTCTTTAGGATTCCTCAGTATGGACTGGATTTTTCTATCCGTGGTAAAGGTTGTCCTGATGTTACATTTTCTAAGGATTCTTCCGATTTTCTCTGTCGTGCCTCGGATGTAAGGCAGGTACGCCGTGCCACAAGGTCTCTCCTCTTCTGCGTCTTGCGTTTTGGTCTTCGGTGGTCGGAACGCTTTCCTAATCGCTGCTCTGCCATAACCATTTTGTTCGAATACTCGAGCAAGGGTTGCTAATTCTTGTCTTGTATTCTCCTTGTCGGCTATCCTTCTTGATCTACAAACCAGTGTTGTCAGGACTGATTGTAGTTGAGCAGGGTGGTGGTGTGAATTAGCATTTAGGTAGCGATTGGTGTGCGTGGTCTTCCTATAAACCGTGTGCCCCAATTTTCCATTCTTCTTGGTGATGAGAACGTCTAGGAATGGAAGGTGGTTGTTCTTCTCCAATTCCATCGTAAACTGGATCTTATTATGGATGCTATTGAGATGGGTAAGGAAATCAGCAAGTCGATTCTTACCATGACCCCATATGGCAAAGACATCATCGACATACCGAAGCCAAAGTTTCGGTTTGTAAATGGTGCTGTCCAGTGCTTTCGATTCGAAGTCCTCCATGAAGAGATTCGCAATGACGGGAGACAAAGGTGAACCCATCGGCGCTCCTTCTACTTGCTTGTAGCGTTGACCATTATAGATGAAATATGTATTCTGGAGACAATGATCGGCAAGTTTGATGATGTGTTGAGGTGGATCATACTTCTGTTTAATGACGTTTAGAGCTTCGGCAACTGGCACTTTAGTAAACAGAGAGACGACGTCAAAGCTCACGAGGATATCGGTCGGTGTAATTTTCTCCTTTTGCAGCATCTCGATGAAGTGGGTAGAATTCATAACGTATGAAGCCGCATCTGCCACATGCGGCTGCAGATGTTTAGCTACGAACGCTGCAAGTCGTTGGACAGGTGATCCTATGGAACTAACGATAGGCCTAAGCGGTGTTCCATCCTTATGAATTTTTGGGAGACCGTATATCTTGGGACATTTAGACGACTTTTCTCTAGGTATAAGTTGATTTTGCACTTCAGTTTCTATGTTACTCTCCTTTATCTTCGACTTGGGGCACACGGTTTATAGGAAGACCACGCACACCAATCGCTACCTAAATGCTAATTCACACCACCACCCTGCTCAACTACAATCAGTCCTGACAACACTGGTTTGTAGATCAAGAAGGATAGCCGACAAGGAGAATACAAGACAAGAATTAGCAACCCTTGCTCGAGTATTCGAACAAAATGGTTATGGCAGAGCAGCGATTAGGAAAGCGTTCCGACCACCGAAGACCAAAACGCAAGACGCAGAAGAGGAGAGACCTTGTGGCACGGCGTACCTGCCTTACATCCGAGGCACGACAGAGAAAATCGGAAGAATCCTTAGAAAATGTAACATCAGGACAACCTTTACCACGGATAGAAAAATCCAGTCCATACTGAGGAATCCTAAAGAGTACATCCCTTTGGAAAACCAAGGAGTCTACGAGATACCGTGTCGGGATTGCGATAGCAGCTACATAGGCCACACCAACCGGAGAATAAAGGCACGCAAGGAGGAACATCAGAATTATGTTAAGAAGATGGAACACACTTCATCGCTAGTGCATCATATATGGGATACTTCGCACAAGATTGATTTCGACAACACCAAGAGCATTGCCAGCGTCGAACACAAAGACGCATGCATCATACGAGAAGCCATCGAAATCGTGAAACGTCCGAATTGTATGAACACCCGCGACGACACAAGCCGATTACCTGCATCGTGGTTACCAACGTTACTACAAGCAACGGCCGGCCATTCTCTGCGAACACCAGCCATCCGTCCTATCAGTACAGCTCCCTCGATGCTAGTTGCCACAGTAATTGATAAACAACCTATTCAGTCAGCTGTGCATCAAGTTGACAGTCCGTCGTGTTGCCGCATAACTAGAAGCCAAACCCGGACTACAAGGACTTGAAAATGACGAATGTGATTTCGTCGAAACGTCGTCCAACCCCAAACGCCATTCAAGATGTTCTTCAACCAGTTGAAGAAATCTTTAAATTTATTAAGCGGTATGACACCCTGAAATGTTTACCTTTAATACATATCAGCCGCGAAAACCTTCGTAATAATATATATATATATATATTTATATATATATATATATATATATATAAAGCGTGAGCAGAATAGTTTACCTATCTGTTCCTTGTCATATTTAATATGATAATTACAACTTCTCGGTGACCCACAATTTGAAAATTATCAAAAATATGTCCTATATTTAAAAGTGGGGAAAGATCTTCCATCTCAAATTACAGATCAGTGACTTTGTTGTCAACTCCTAGTAAAATTTTTGAAGCAATATTATATAAATATTTGTTCTGGCATATCGTTCCTTATTTATCACCCGTTCAGCATGGTTTTGTTAAAAAACGATCAACTGTTTCTATTCTCATAAATTTTACTCAAGATGCTTCTGATACTATCGTTAACGGTGCTCAGCTGGATGTGATCTATACCGACTTCTCAAAAGCATTTGACAAAGTAAGGCATGATGTTTTACTCAATAAATTATCCAGTTACGGTTTATCTTTGTCGCTTTTATCATTAATGTCCTCATATCTTAAGGAAAGGCAGCAGTATGTTACTTACAATACTATTAACTCAAAAGCATTCAACGCATTATCGGGAGTTACACAGGGATCTAATTTTGGGCCATTACTATTTATAATTTTAATTAACGAGCTTCCCAACTTTCTCAAGCATTCTACAGGTTTACTGTACGCTGACGACTTTAAAATATATAAGCTCATTTTAAGTAAAAACGATTGTTGTCGGCTACAGGAAGATCTGAACAGAGTAATGGAATGGGCCAAAGCTAATCATCTCTTATTTAAAATAGATAAATGTTTTGTTGTTAGGTACAACCGTAAACGTAATATAATTGACTATAATTATAATCTTGATGGTAGAACACTAACAACAGCTCATGAAATCACAGATTTGGGTATTTTATTTGAAAGCAATTTTTCCGTTAATAAACATATTGTATGTACTGTTAATAAAAGTTATAAACTGCTAGGATTCATATTAAGAAATTCAAAAAAAAAATCAAACTTGAATACATACATTACTCTGTTTAATGCGTACGTCAGATGTCATCTGGAATATGCCTCTGTAGTTTGGTCCCCTCATTATAAATTTTACATAAATTTGCAATTGCTGTAGGTTGCATAAATAAATAAAATAAAAATAAAATAACAAAGGCCATAACGATATGTGGAGCGATGAAATAAATTTCAGATCTAGTTTGCTCTACAAGAAAGGTGATGTAACATCGGCCAACTCGATCTGAAATTTATTTTGATCACTCGATACTCGACGCCATTAAGAAGCTGTACGTGACCAATCGCCGTGCGAACATAACATCAAAGAAGGTTGAAATTATAATGCAGAACTAAAAGTAAACGAGAACCCGACTCCGGCATCTAAAAAACTATTTACATATATGTATGGGTACAGAATATCAGCCTAAAAAGTGAGTTTTAGCGTGAAAAGGTCCTCGTCCGTATTAAAAATCAATCTCGAAGAAGCAAAAGATCACAAAAAAGTGACAACGGCACGCGGTGTTCCCAAGCGGTCACCCATCCAAGTACTGACCGCGCCCGACATTGCTTAACTTCGGTGATCGGACCAGAACCAGTCAATCAGTCAGTCATAAATGTCTTTATTAATCATAATAAGTACATAAGATGAATGACATTGACCAGTATATGTCACATTTGAAATCATAATTTAAGTAATCCTGAAAATGAAGCTTGTGGTTAGAAGGTCATTGCCGCATAGGAACGAGCCACTATGTTGCAACAATGTTAAATATTTTCTCTGAAAGCGATTAAGACCCATTAGCAAAGATTAAATAAACAAGTATAGGTACAAGAGTTCCTTGTCTCAACGAATTATTGGCACTTTCTTGGCAATTTGCAGGAAATATTTGCTTATGCAACCCATATTACACACTTACGATTATTGCCATAAGGTTGAACCTCTTCACGTTATATGCTCTTTGCTTCTATATTGCTAGCGCCTATAAGTGGAGAGGTAAGTGAGACAGACAACCAACTCTTCTACGAACTTGGGGAGCTGGGAGATAAAAAGGATTCTAATAACTACAGAGGAATCAGCATTAATAGTACCCTAAGTAGACTTTTTACCAAAATATTACAAAAACGTCTTAGAGATGATGTAGGAAAAGCTATTGGCGAGGATCAGAGTGGCTTCACGCCTGGCCGCTCTTGCGTGGAAAATATTTTCACAATTCAACAGCTACTAGAGAAGAAAATTTCAAAAAACGACGAAGTGCATTTGGCATTTATAGACTTGCGAAAAGCTCAGACAGGGATGTAGTTTATCCCTTTTACTTGTTAATATACTATACCGTGTGTCCACAGGAGTACGCACCATAGAGATAAGATAATGCTAATAGAATATAAATATCAACCAGTGCTGTGACCACCGTCCCTTTTCTTGTACCATTTATAACAATATTGTTTTATACAGTGGCGAGTCAGAACCCAGAAAAAACGTTTTAGCGTGCCGGCGATCACAGCATTAGTCGATCTTTCTATTCTATTAGGTTAGCCCTATGGTGCGTATTCCTGTGGACACACGGTATATTGAACTAGCGTTGAGGAACTGGAAACGCAGCTGTGGGGGAATGGATGTACCAATCAATGACCATAATTTATTTACCCTAAATTTGGAAGATGATCAAGTCGTGATAGCTCAAGATGCATATGATTTGGAATTCATGCTAAAAAGATTATATAAAGAATATACGAAGTGGGGTCTACAAGTCAGTCTAGAGAAAACCGAATATCTGGTAATAAACTCTGAAGCAAAATTTGAAGTCTTATTAAATGAGGATACCAACGTAAAGCAGGTGGATAGATTTAAATATTTGGGATGTATAATAGACAAAGATGGCTTAGGAAAACAAGAAATTAAGCAGAAAATCCTCAGTTCAAGAAAAGTAATTGGTGGTTTACGCTCTCTATGGAGGGACAAGAATATCTCTATAAAAACAAGAAGAATAGTGGTAGAACCATGGTAGAAACATTATTATGTTACTCCTGCGAAGCATAGACAATAAAAGAAGATGAAAAGAATAGATTACTTGCAGTTGAGATGGATTACCTAGACAAAAGTGCCAGAGTATCACGACTAGATAGAATAACGAATGAAGAAATCAGAAACAGGATGGAAGCAAAGGAAACGGTTATAGATAGAATTGAGATTAAGGGCTTAAAATGGTTTAGACATTGATTACGTAGGAACGAAGAAAGATGGCCAAAAAGAATATTTGCATGGACACCACTACGGAAAAGGAAGAAAGGACGACCACGCAAGTCCTGGAATGAAGGAATTAGGAAATCCATGAATAAAAGAGACTTGGAAGAGAATCTAGCATACGATCGTGAGGCATGGATGATGGCTGTGTGGATGCAACATTAGTTGTTTAATTATTGTACTTTGAATATATTGTACACAATTAACCCAAATATATTGAGATGGTCTTAAGCCCTGAGTCTCACTTCTAACAGCACAACAAATTAATGTATAATTCAGACAAGCTTAGATTGAGAAATGGCATCTAATTGCAATAAAATAAAAATTAATCAGACTTGAATTTAGGAATAATATGTGCAAAGCTATGCAAGTAATAAAGAAATTAATTCTCCTAACATAAAGAACAAGGCAGAGCTCAAACCATAGAGGTTGGATTCATGTTCTATTTAATCAATGTAAATTTGTAAGAATGAATCGATTATGAAAATAATTAGTAAATGCTGGTCGAGGGTATTTTGCAAGTCATAATTCATTAATAACAATTCTCTGTGAGCATATCATAATAAGGTAATGTGGAGGAAGGCAAAGCAGGGTGCAACGAGCACGAAGTGAGGTCAAAGCTAAAAGCAAATCATAAATAAAAAAGGAAAATGGAACAACAATATTGGAAATTTGCTGAATTTACAAACAGTTTATTGATTAGCAAGTATAACAATGAAATGGACTTTTAATTGAATTCAGAAGTGATCAAAAGAGGATGTGCGCGAAAAGAAACATAAGTCAGTGCAATAAGCGAATGAAAAGACATTTAAAACGGTGCAACGCGAGTGATAATGTAAGACAATGATTACAAAAATCAAAGGACAATTTAGTAAATAAGGTAGAATTGTAAAATTAGTTAGATTTTAAGAATTTATTTGTTAAAAAGGTCAATTGAACAGAGTTGATTTCCTATTTGTATTGACGTGCAATTGTTAATAACAACTAAAAATAAAATAATTTTACTGACAGCCCAGTTTTATTCTCCCAGAAAAATCTAATTTTTATATAGTAAATATTAAAATACAGCTCCGAAACTTTACCAGAGTGTTCACGACATAGCAGTGTTCAAGCACGGGTGTGGGTTTTAAAATCGGCCACTACAAAATATTTCCGATCCACAACGGCTTCCGAGGGACGTTCGCCATCCTATTTTGGCCTACGTTTAACAGCAAGAGGCGGTTTCCGAGGTTCCTGACTTCGTGGCTACATCGGCGGCACACCAGTCCAGCTCCTCCAAGGCCTGCACCACGGGTCCTGCTCGCTGAGAGGAGATCTGGCACATTATCACCTCTCCAGACATCATCGGACAGCACCTGGAAAAATTGCAAGGTTAGTTGTGAAGCAAAATTGTACATGTACCACCGTAAAACCTACCCGGGAGTGGAATAGCATCGCTGCTTGGCAGATTCACGGGGGTTTAATAGCTTCAGTAGCTTCAAATTGAGAATTTAGAAGTCCAGAATTGAGGTTAGGATTCCTTGACGTCATTATTTCGAATCAACGAAGTGGAGGGTTTTGGCTAGAAACAAAACACGATCAACCGACGCTATAAGAAAGCGGGAAAATACAAAACTTACCTATTTAATTTGCTCATTGAGTAGTAATTCATATCACAAACACGAAAACGATCTGCATTTGCTAGTTTTTCATAAAAACCTAAATTATATGACAGATTAGCTCCGTTGTAGCATTTAGGTTGCTTTTAACCTACGCACCATAGGCGTGCGATCAAAATTTTAAATCTAAAATTGTGAACCCAGACCTTGAATAAGAGCTCTGTTCTGCTATGAGTTAGCCAACAATAATTCAAGTTGCAAGTAGATTACATTATAAATAAGGGCGTACGATCATTCAGGTCAAGCATATCACTAGACCGCTCATTTAATTATCCCTGAGAACCAAAATTAGTTATCTGATTTGTGACGAACCCAGAATTAAAAATAATATGTATGGTAGCTCTAAATATTTTTATTAATAGAAGCAATTAATTAGTAGTAGACGGCCATTACAAAAATATATGTATAAGGCAGCGATCATCCTTCGAGAAGAACGGCAGAAGTAGTTGAAAATGTAACACATTATGGAAGATACCCCTCGAACCTCAGTACGCCAACTGTCTCAACAAATTCAGTTGGCAGTTTGAAGGTAAAAGTAAGACCAAAGTGTTTATTTGTTGAAAAATCAACGAATTTTTTTTTCAGCCATTTTAACTGCAGAAAGGTATCGAGAAGAGCTTTTACGGCCCTTTTACGAAGAGCTTTATTGGCTATGAACTCAGGTTTGGTTTTTTCTAACAAGACAGGCCCACTGTCCACAAAACACATGATACCTTAAATATGATACGAACATTTTTCGACGGACGGATTATTGTCGAAACATACCAATACCTTATCATCTTATTACCATTTGTTGGAAATGCAGTGTTTTAAACGGTTGCATTTGAATGCTTTCTTGTTAAATCTGTTTATTAAAATACGCTTAGGTTCGTCTTGTGATATGTTCACAATGAACTTTTCAGCGCCGATTGCCACGTCAATTTAAACGAACACACGATATTATAAATTAAATGCAACATTAAACGGTTAAGAGTATTTCTCATAGTTTTATACTATCGGCATACAATTTAATGAATCGTTTTTAACTGAAAACAGTTTCACTAAATATACCATAGCATTAAACGTAAGGAGATTCTCGCTTACTCTATACGCTGTTATGATGACTAACATACGTGATATTAATGGTAAGACTAAAATTATTTAGAATTATATGCGAAAGATTGGCTAAAAAACATCAAGTTATGACAGGTAAATTAAATAGTTAAAATTATAAATGTTTATATCAAGTTTAAACAGCATACAATAAAAGATCATAATAAAATTTTACGAAAATCCCAGGTCTTGCTTAATTCTGACTTTCAAGAATTTCAGGATGGTATAAGACGCCATCACTGCCTCCTACACCTACAAGCCATGCTGTTAGACTTGGCAACATTGCATCTCTGGTAGTTGGTGGTTCTAAATTACAGTACCCCAATATGAAATTTTGCTTTAAATAGTACACAGTTTTACTCTTTAGCATATGTTACTCTGTAATTAACTAAAGATAGCTTCTGTAATTGTGAAAAATTTATTTACATACTCAAGAAATACAAACATGCAACAGTATATTTATAAAAATAACTTAACCTATGTAACCCACGGATAAAATACATTTGTCTAACACCTAATTACTTTAAAGTTTGTAATTTTCTATACACCGCTGCTGATTGAGATACAACATATATGGAAAAACTGTGGTGGTGTTACTGCAAATAATCTTATTTGAACATAATAAACTTATCTGCTCAGTAACATCAAAATTTTTGTGACGTAAGTTGTTCCATACAGTTCGAAAAACTGCTGATGTCATCATTTATAAACACTTTCATTTTTTGTGCATGTCTTTCCAATATTAATTTTCTTCTACACTCAGGATTTGTCCTTTCTTGAGGCGCTTTTGAAGACAAATATGCTGGTAAATTTTGAAATACGCTTTTGACAGCATTGTCATCTAATCCAGGGTAATGCAGCATCAGCTTCTGCAGTTCCCCACTCTTACTTCTAATGATTTCAAATGTCTTCAAACGTCCAATATTCTCGTGGCAGGTATTGCATGAAGTCATGCTTTCTTTCGGATCTCGTCCATTGGAAATGAAAATATTGTTATAGTTTGCATACGAAAATCTTGAATACGATGAAGCGATATTTAAGTTATATTTTAACATTGAAGTAAAGAATGTTGGGTGTAGTTTAACACAATCGCTGTATTCTTCGGTTTTCGTTTTAATTTTATCAATTTTAATTTGAAAAGTCTCGTTTACATTAACAATATAAGTAATACAATGGTTATGAACATAGTGATTAATTACATAATTATAATAAAGGAAGTTAAACTTAATCTATTTACAAGATGGATATCGTTGTTTACCAACTTATCCTCATGGTGTGTCAATTTCATTTGATTATTGACGGGGCCTTCGTTATACCTACCGGGCCGGACCCATACGAAGGCGAGTGGAGGGGATGGGGTCCTAGATTCTGCTAAACAGCATAGGAAAGCAGTGCGGTATTTGACGTTTTATTTAATAATAATTATTATTATATGTTGTAACAGACTATTATAGATCAATATAGTATGTGTACAGTTATACAAATAATTTTTAAATATTTTTTGTCAATAAAAACCAAAGCAACACAACAATTTTCACGACATATCTTTTTAGTATTTATTTCAGGTTTATATAATCAAACAACAAACAAGTGTAAACTAGTACATTTAAACAACAAATTAAAAAATATTCTTGTTACGCATAAATGCAAAAAAAAAACTTAAAGGCTATATAAATAAAAATAAGCTTGAAACATTCTACCAACTATAATATGTAAGGCATATATTAATTATACGTATTTAACTTCCGTTTTTTTGTTTCCCGCGAGACATCACTTTTGTTTTTTCTATAGTTGTTCAATAAAATGTTTGAAAAAATAAAAATACATTTTTTAATGATAGTTACTTTGTCGCCTTTAGTATCGCAATTGCACTCTGTTGCATTTACTTTTAAATTTTCACAGTAAGTAATACTTAAACTGCACAACACGCGTCTTTGGTTTGTTGCACTTAAAAATATATGTTCATAAATCTCACTAATTACAATGTAATATTCCACCCTTCTCATAAGGATGTATTAAATTTAGCCGCGGGATAACTCACTGTCGAAGAGGGTTCGGTGAGCTCGAGCATAAATAAATACAACAACAACGATAAATTAGTAATAAATCAATATAATGTTTCTAATTGTATCATACAGAAAATGTGAACTGAACTATATATCACAAAATATGAAAGTTACAAATCCTGGTGAATTCACGTTGAAATTTTGTTGTCGGGGCAGGCAGCCCACTAAGCACCTCTGCGGAGGAGGTCACGAGCCTTGGAGATACCTATCCTCGGACGGACGGCGAGTGTTGCCTTCCGCGCCGATCCGCGAGAATTTTCCGCTCGAAGTCGATCGATGCCGAAAGTCCCAGAATTTTGCTTGTAGGCGCCGTCCTTCTGCGAGTTTTACGAGTTAAAATACGTGGCAAATTTTACCTGGAGATTGTTTGTGTGTTTCGAGTTTAAGATGCGACTCCTCCCTGGAAGTTAGTGTCTCCTCTAGGTGGACGCAGCACGCAGATCAGAAGCACGCGATTTCCAGGTGCGTAGATAGTTTTTCGCCTCTCGCAGGTAGAACGGAGCGCTTATCGGAGGGTCCGGCTCGCCCGATAGTGCGCTATCAGCTCCAGGTCGTTGCTTCGACTTTGTTTACGTTTGATGTGATTTGCGGACGGGGAATGTTAACTTCAGGTCTTGCGGGTCGAACGGTGGCTTCCGGCGAAGTGATATGCTGTGAATCACACAAAATTAGTCTTCGCGGAAATCGGGCAATTTGTTGACCCTTCGTGCACTGCGAATAAACAGGATTTCGCAGTCGATGAGAGCACGGGAACGTCTGGATATGGGGAAAGTAAAATATTCCAAGATCTCAACAGCGTGTGCTGGAACTTGTAATATTTCGGATTCAAACGCTACACTACTAACCAGAAATTTACCGACATGATAGAATAGCGTTCAGTACAGGTTATTTACAGCGGATGTGAAATTATTCCAATCTCGCTAACAGTTCGTAACGACAAAATGGCGGTAGGAAATGCAGCCAGATTAGATAACGGATCAGGTCAGGTATCTTCTTATCGGATGAAGATCGGTCACAGAGAGAGAGAGCGGCAGTTGGGCGTTCTTCGTATTTATAGTATCGGGGTCCCTTATCTGCTGCTTCCGGTGGCGATTAGAGTAGGAGGGGAGTTTCGCTTGCGCGCCGCCTTATCGTAACTTGCGGCATCGGATGTCGTTCGGCTTATCGTCGGTTAGATCCGTAACGTTTAAAAAGCGCGCTGAATTCAATTCAAATGCTTTTTGAGCATTACTAGGATTTAATCTCAGGGCGAAACGTTACAACAACAGTAAACAATTTAAACATGATTATTAATATATCTACAATCCACTGTTTTGGAAATTTTAAACCACCTCGATCTAAATCTTTTAAATATATTAGGGTTTCATCGCTATTTTCATATAACAGCTCTTTGTCATGTGTTAATTCGTTTTTGCAAGAATCACAGAAAACTTTTGACTTGAGAACAGTTGCAATATAGCCACCAATATATATAAGTGCCATATGATCACTTTTTGAGATCTCCACAACATCTGTATGTTTATCAATTTCCTCGTACGCTTGATTAATATTTTCGTCGCTTAAATCCTCTAAGTTAATTTCGTTTATGTCCGCAAACAAGTGTCGTATCTCTAAGTGTCCTTTACTTGCGGATTTTAGTTTTAATAAATTTAAAAGTTTTATTTTTTTTTCACTTTCTAAAATTTGATTAACTGATATATGATAACTCGCTCCACTCATTTGCCTGTACTGTCCGAATCTACCTTCTAAAGGATCACTTTGAAATTTCGCTAATAAGATATATTTGAAATTTTGAGTTTCTAGTAAATATTTGCATAACAATATCAACGTTTCGCAAGTATGAATTAAGGCGTGCTGAGTTTGTTGTGTTAACTTTCCATGACGTTTATCAACATTTGTTACCTTAAGCGAATCCCATTCTTTTAACCAGCTAATGAATTTCTGTAGAAAATGAACATTGTTATCTTCCATTTTTCTAATTGGATCACAGTATGGATCTCTTAAGTGTTTTCCTTTAAGAGGATTATTACAGTTCATTATTTTCCACCATGAAGCTACAACTTCCAAAAACATGAGTGTGCCATTTGCTTGAATATTCAACTCTCCTCGTAGTGTTTTTAAAGTTGATCTAGTTTTTTCATCAAATAATTTCGCGCAAAGTAATACATTTTGTCTTTGTAAACCCGAAGGATTTAATACCAATTTACTTAATGCTGGAGCCATTTTGACGACTTGTGATTGCTCATAATAATACAAACGCCGTAAATGGCTAACTTTTGCCTGAATGTAGTTTTCATTTACTGCATTACTGTCGTTTTGATTAATCTGCTGCTCGGTTTTGAAAAGTGGAATATATAATGTCTGCTCGCTGTCTTTTTGGTTAAGCCAATTATTCCTTATGGACTTAAACAGATGTACCGAATCAAACAAAAGAAATATCGGCTTATTATTGATACTATTCACAATAGTATTTGTCATTGTTCCACCACACAGGAGATCAAAGGTTTTCTTATTTACCCTATTATTGTCTGAAATAAGACATAAAATTTCATATCCACAGTTAGTTACTTCACTAATGACCATCATGATCAAGTCTTTTAAATACTCAGCTGTTAAATTCTGAACCGGAAATAAACCTACAATGTCTTTGTTGGTAGATAAAACTGACGTAATCATGAATGCTTGTACTGTGGTAGCTTTCTTAGGAAAATCATTTGCACTCATTCCTTCCAACTTACCATTTTTGTACATTATTTCCGGCTTAACGTAAATTTCGTCCAGCAATATGTTCACAAATCTTTCCTCTGGATTTAATAATTTATTTTTTTCTGTTAGATATTTAATATGTGCATCATTCATCCCCGATTGGCTAATAACACCACTGTAACAAATCTTCTTTAAATATGAAGTATGTGGCAACGTTAGCGTGTCTGAATTTCTCAAGAATTTATATGCAGATGGATAGGAATAAAAAAAAGTACATGACCATATCAACATTTCTGGATTATATCTTCTTGTCGTTGTATCTCCATGCAACAGTAAGTCAACTTGTGTCTTTATGAATTTTATTTTATTAATTGAACTTTCTTCTAGCTGTTTATCAATAGAGCAACATTCATCTAAAAGGAATTTAATATTTTTTAATCTAAATTTTACATCGGTTGCGGTGTCTTGATTATCCTGAGTTATTAGTTCTAATAATTGCTGTAGTTTTGGCCACGTATCGCATAAAGCCGAGTTATTTAAAATATGTTTGTATTTTTTTTCAGGTATTAAGAGTGATTTCTCGTACAGATTTACACTCAAGTCGGAATTAACTCTTAAACAGCGTCTTATTTCTGGGCACTTGTTGTCTAAATTAATTATATTAAGAAAGCAAATTGACGCGATGTTTTCTGTAACCGTCAAGCAGTTAAAGGATAAGTTTTTAAATTTTGATTTGTACATATTTTTTAAATGTTCAAAATTCAGTATTTTTTCTCTATCTATCTTTTTGTTCCTTATAATTTCTAAATTAGCATGCTTTTGACTTTCACGAATTTTTGGTTCTTTTCTTGTTGGCGGTGCTTTTGTTGTCATGTAAGATGGCTGGGCAGGGAAAATGGTCGGATAAGCATTTTCTAATAAACTAGTTTTCTTTCGAGCTACCACCTGAACAGTTCCATCGGGATTTACGTATTTGTCGTTACTAATTATAAATTTAGTCTCAAAATGATTTGCACACACTACTGTTGATGGACCCGGCACAAAATTTTCACGATGAATTGCTCTAATCCATTTTTGTTTTAATCCTTCGTCTTTTGGGAACCGAAAAACAGCTGTGTAATTTTCTCCCCCGTTATAATTACTAGTACATGCGGGAACGCAACACTTTCTTGGCATGCTGTCAAAGAGTATTCCGAAATTATTTGTATAATTCTACATAAATACGTGTCAACTTACTTGTTTTGTTAGTGTGGTTTCGTCTATTATAATAATTACTTCAGGCAGTAGACTTTAAAAATCTTGTCGTGTAGAACCGTTAAAAATACATGTAATAATAGTAAATAGTAACAAACACCACTACAAATTGCACTTGCCGCTAATCTTTACTTGCTAAACTGTCTATCTCCGTGCTCTGTAAGCCTCCATCCCCTCTACTTTCTCGCGATTTGTCTGTTAGGGTCCGGCCCGGTAGGTATAACGTAGGCCCCGTTATTGACTAACTCTTGTGTATTGATAAGTGGTAGATCAATTTCTGAAATATGAATTATTCGTAATCTGCTTATACTGGGCAATTGTAAAATAATTTGTTTTGTGGATGTAGATTTCATGGTGAACAGTAGTTTGTCGTGATTTATTAAAACTGAACAGGCAGGATTTAGATAGAAACAGTTTTCCTTTGAAAATAATTCATATCCTACAAATGCAGAAGAAAAAGATCTTGTTGAAGTAAAATTTTTTTGGAGTTATCGAATTTAAGATCTTTTATATATGACCGGGCGGAATTGTTCACTTTACACCCTATCACTTTACAACCCAAGGCCCATAAAATAGTTTATTCACAACCATATATGTAATAAGATAATTAATAAGATAATTACTGACCTTTATAAGGTTGGAAAATGAGTCATTACTAACTTTTACTTCACTCCCCGGTTGAGAAGTGGGTTATCCTGACAGCCGGTAGAAAGTAGTCATTTCCTGAACGTTATAGTGAAACAGCATATGACTATTGCGTATTTAATAAATAAAATTTATTTTGACATAAACAAATCCAAATTTCATCATGCCTGGTCTGATTTTTGTGAATAAAATGTGAAATATTAATTACAGTTTTTAAGCTATTTCTTCCTTAAACAAGCAAATATTTGTATAGTGGAACAGCAATTTTCCGCCTACATTGTTTACTACTTTTGTGACGGCAATGGATGGCATTAGACGTCCACGCCAGCGTTCACTTGTGGATGCAGGTGAAATTTTTGCGCTAGATGGTGTTTTTCTTGTTAGCTACATGCAACTTTCCACCTTATTTAGTATCTTTTAACCTCAACCAAACTTATTTATTACGAAATTACTCACTAATCCGGTGATTTTTCATGCGTTTTCACCCCTTCCCGATTTGAAAAACCTCTGCTTCTTCACTTCAACTTCCTTCTTACGTTTTAAATAACTCTACACTTCAATCGGCGCAGTAAAAGTGCGCACTAGTGGGGACGTAAACTGCAAAATTACCATTTGATGGTTTAAGGTAAGGTAATTAATGCAATTAACTATTGTTTCTAAATAAGAAATCACATTGTAGGTGTAGGTATCACAAAAATGCCTCGAAAATATAAAAAAGAATTGGGAAGCCAATCCAACAAAATTATATGGAAGCTGTTTTACAAGAAGCCCTACAAAAAATCAGAAATAATACAATGAGCCTCAATGAAGCTTCAAAAAAATATAAAATACATATGTAAAGGGACTCTTTCACATAAAATTCGTCAGGTTCATCAAAAAGCCAGCGGTGGCCAAACAATTTTTATGAAGAAGGAAGATCAACTTTGCAAATGTTTTATTGGTTTGGCCTAATGGGGATTTCCACTAAATAAAATTAAAATAAGATATATAACAAAAGCTGTTCTAGATAGATTAGGGAAAAGAACAGCCAAGTTTCAACCATCAAATATTCGTGGAAATGACTGGGTGAATTTATTTATAGGCGACACAGAAATATTTTGTATTTGCAATATAAATCCAAATAGGGCAGCTTTAAAAGAAGAGGATTTTGAAACCTATTTTAGGAACCTTGAAGACCCCATTGATGGTGTACCTCCTGAAAATATTGCAAATTTCGATGAGACCAATGTCGCCAATAACCGAGGAGTAAAAAATGTGTTTTTAAGCGAGGAACGAAATACCCTGAACGAATAATGGCACATTCCAAGGCAGCATTTTCCTTTATGTTCTGTGGTAGTGAAGCAGGCCATTTACTTCCTGTCTATATAGTGTATAAGACACAACACATGTAGACTACCTGGTGCAATAATGGGCCAAAAGCAGTACGTTACAATAACAAGTCACATGGTTGGTTTGACTTGGGAACTTTCGAGGATTGGTTTTTTTCTATCTATATACTTTATGCTAAAAAACTCCATGGACCGAAGTCTTAATCGGAGATAATCTATCGAGTCACTTCTCTCCCACTGTGATAGAAGAAGCTGAAAATTAGAAATGCGGTTTGTTGGCTTACTCCTAATTGTACAGATGTAGCTCAGCCTTTGGACGTGGCCTTTTTCGCCCCATTGAAGAGAGTATGGCGAAAATTGTTGCAGTCCTGCAGTAATTCCAGCGCTGGAATTCCAAAGGAAAAATTTCCTACTTTGTTAAAAACACTGGTTGAAGCTATAG